>JACEGR010010983.1:0-16695 GCA_014170235.1 Listronotus bonariensis | reverse complement strand
CTATGTTTTGAAGGATACCCTTTAAGAACTTTGACAGTTGTTCGAAAGGGGACTGTATGCATGATACGGTAGGTCTTAATGGGATACCTTGTTTATGTAATTTTGGCAGGCCATATATTCTTGGGGGATGAGAGTTTTATATTTTATGTTTTTTTTTCCATATTTGGTGATATAAACAAATTGTTTTCCCAATGTGTAATAATTTCATTTTTCAGGTAAATGTTGGTGGGATCATTTTTAAGTTCTTTATATGTGGTGTGATCTTGGAGCAACCCAGCCTTTTTTTTGTCATATTCTGCAGAGTGCATAATAACCGTTTTGTTTGATTTGCCTGGTCTAAGAATTTTTAGTTCCTTGTTATTCTTTAAAAAAGATTTAGTTTGTTTTACTTTATTTATTAATTTTTTTTGGTTTAGATGTTTAGAAATTTGATTAAAATTATTTCTGTAATTGGTTATAATATTACAACATGTAGATCTTAAGTTATCTTTAGTTTCTATATCTAAGTTTGTAATTAAAGTTTCAATATTAGTAATTATTTCTGAAATTGGAATCCAATGATATTGTATATACAGGGTGTTCATTTGAAAACTTCCCACCACGGATTTATCGAAAACCACTGATTAAAAGAAAAACGCCGAAATACGTCAAAAGGTTTTTCAAGGGGGACAACTGTCTAACCTAAAATTACTTCACCCCTTTCACTCTCTGCCCCCAGGGCCATCCCCTTAAAAATTTTAAATGGCAAGGGGTATCGAGTAATAGCTTGTTTAAAAGGTCCTTCAAAGTCTTTTATTTTGACGTTTGATTTTTTTAAATCGGTCGATTCGTTTTCGAGAAAATTAGAAAAATCTTTGTTTATCTTAATTTGTTTAGATAGAAAACAAAAACATGAAAATATCAGTTTTTATTTCAGTAAGTGTTTAAAATGCTGCCCGTTTTGGGCCAAACAATGATATAGGCGATGTTCAAATTCCTGACGGACATTTTCAAAAACATGTTGTGGGATATCATGGCAGCTTTCGATGATGCGTTGACGAAGTTCATCCAAACTTTCAGGTTGGGGAGTAAACACAATAGATTTCAAATGACCCCATAGAAAAAGTCTAACGGCGAAATATCAGAAGATCTAGCAGGCCATTCTATAGGCCCCCTTCGCCCTATCCATTTATCTGGAAACTCGTCGTCTAGCCATTGCCGAACGGGAAGAACATAGTGAGGAGGAGCGCCGTCTTGCTGGAAATATATTTCAGCCTCATCAAGTATAGGGTTTCCATCCTCATCGATTTGGTTTTCAATAGATTCAGTGATAAGTGGATTGATGGTATTTTCCAACATATCCAAATAAATGTCTCCATTTAAATTTCCATTAATAAATAATGGCCCAATCACTTTATTTCCTAAAATGCCTGCCCATACATTAATTTTTTGAGGGTACCGGGTATGCCCTTCTACAAATGCATGAGGATTTTCATTGCTCCAATATCTACAGTTATGCCTATTAACAAATCCATTTAGATAAAATGTGCATTCATCGCTGAAGCAGATATTCTTTACATGAATAGTATTATCATTAATCGCTACAGTCATTTTTTCACAAAACTCAACTCGCCTATCGAAATCGTCTTCGGTTAACTCTTGCAATATTTTCATTTTGAATGGATGAAATTTATGAAGTTTGGTAACTGTGTCAACAGAGCCTAATGAAATACCAGTGGCAGCAACAATTTTGCGTAATGAAGTATTAGGATTTATTCCAAAATGACCCAAAACTTCAACTTGAGCTGCTTCATCCAAAATTCGCCGATGATTACGTTTTTTATTTGCAACAGATCCAGTTTCAGTAAATTTAGTAACAAGGTCCAAAACATACCTATGCGAAGTTATCTTCTTCGGATGTCTGGCGTTAAACGTGACGGCAGTTTGCCGAGTACATTGATTTTGGGCACCATAAATTAGAATAATTTCCACTCTTTCGGCTAGTGTGTAAACCATTTTGGTATTCAAATCTTCAATTCAACAAATAAATTTTCACTATTCCAAGATTGTCACAAATGTAACTGACGGCAAATGAAATTCTTTATTTTCCTTAGCAACTATAAATAACTAAGCAGGTATAACTATAAATACAGTTCGCCCAGGATATCTGTGTTGATGAAAAGAATGCGGAAAAAAATTCAGGTTGTTATTTAGCTTTTTCCACTTCTAATCTTCAGAATTGCTGTTTATGTTGGTAGTTTCCGTTTTAAATTATAAACGAATTGTAGATTTGGCAAACCATAATGGGCAACATTTTGAACACTTCGTTACCTAAGAGTTACACTGTGGTATGTGCAGTGAACTAAGTTTTGAGAAAAAGCAAAATGGAAAATTGGCTTACTGTTACAGTTTTATGGATAGACCTACACTTAAAATATTTTAATCTCAGTTAGTTTTATTTTAATTACCAACGTTTCTTAGAAAACTACATTAAAAACACTTGTTTTTCAAGTTTCGAGAACTAAAAAACACATACAATTATGTTATTCTATTTTTATTATTATTTAAGAAAACATACAACTTTGTAACATTAAAAAAAACAAAATAGTTTCAGAATAAGAATATAATAAAGAATTAGAAGACCAATCATGTTAGGATTTATTATTTTTGGAAAGTATAGCCACATAATATTCCTTATCCACTTAAGGCATCCACTTAAACATGCTTTTAATAGCCTGAACTTTATTTAGGGAAGTGACTTACAGGTGGATGAACGAACTGGTTCCTTAATAATTTCTTTTTAGTGTCATTAGTCCTGGTAGATCGATAATCACGAATGGAAACTTTTTTCCATTCATTATTGGCTTGGCTTACTTTATATGCTATTTCAAATAGTGATTTGGAGAATTTTAAGGAAACTACTTGAGTGAATGGTACATTTTTATAGTTAAATTGAGCAGCATAGTACTTGTAATCCACAAAATCAATTTCTTTTAATTGAATTACTTTGTAAGGGGTCAACTGACAGGTCATTGCAGACTGAATAAACACCTGGAAACTATGGGCCTGGCAAAAGAAAACCTATGTAGGTTCTGCCAGGAGGAGGAAGAAACCGCAGAACACGTATGGTGCTACTGCGAAGCCCTTTGTCGTCTGCGGTTTGCAAGGCTGGGTGAAGAAAAACCTAAAGCGGCAAGATATACCAAGGGGCCAGTTTCAAGCTTGTGGAGTCTGATTAAACAGACCGGCTTGGATAGCGTGCTCTAACTAGGGCATTCAATCCCGGAAGGAATTTGCAATCCCGGGATTTCGGGATCGTCAATTTTTAATCCCGGGATCCCGGGATTGATCTCGGGATTCCACCAAAATTAATTATGTGGAAATATGTTTTCCTATAAATAACTAAGTAAGGCCTTTCATTAAAAATCCTTTATTTTCGGTAACAACATAACACATAACATAACCTAATACAAAATGAAAACGTCGTATCTTATCCTAGTTTAAAGGAACAAAAAAAACAAAATTATTAAAGTTTAGAACGAAATTTTCAGAAAAAAAACGTTTAAAATCAAACTTGTTTTTTAAAAAAATGTCTTAAGAAGACGAGTTGATCTAGTGTGTTGTCACTTAAACTAGACCTTATTTTACTGCATAATATACCAGCTATTGAAAAGGTCCTTTCGGATTCGACGCTGGTAGGAGGAATCGTCATTAACATATCATATACCAACTGCAAATAAAAACCTCGTTCAGAACCGTTTTCAAAGAATTCCATTTATTGCAATATAATTTGTGATATGTTCATATTATGATATTTCTCTTGAGGTTTTGAACATGTACTTTTTTCCAGAGCATCTCTCAATTTTTCTTTAAGCGACCTTTTTTCCACGTCCTTTTTTAATTAAATCGGCAAGGGGCACGTCATCATCTTCATTCGCTTCTTCAAGCAAATCAACATTTTCCACTCTTGGAGATGAACTAGTAGAGTTTACATATTTTTTTAGTATTTTGGATATTTCTTGTTCAATTTTCTTCTTGTTGGGCGCTATAAAAAGTTCATCTGTCTCATTTTTTGTCGGCGTGTGTAAATATCCTAGGATTGAAGATAAAACGGTCCGACGTTGCCTAACCCTTGTTTTTAGTTGAATTTCTAACTGTGTACTTAAAGGAGACTGAATTTTCTTTATCTCAGATAGCATAAATTTAAGGACAATATCTGCTTTAAATAAATTCATATCTCTTTCACACAATGCCTCAACGGCTGTTTTTACAGGTTCTAATATTTGGACTATTTCTCTTATTATGTTAAATTCTGATTCGGTTAAAAGAGTTCAGGCGCCATATTTACGTCGATCATTGTCTTTTTAATACAATTTTTTAGAAGTAAACAACGCTGCAACATTATAAATAAACTGCTCCATCTTGTTTTGCAATCTAAGAGGAGTTTCAGATCTTTTCCATGTTCAATACGCACATAATTTTGCAGAATATCGTTTTTCGTAGGCGACCTTTTAAATACTTTTACTAGTTTTCTTACTTTAGAAATTGTTGAGTAAATACCATAACTTTCTGTGATGTTCATTTCAGTATGACTTTCATTGGCTTCATAAATCTCAAAACCACTAGTGTCACTGTCACTGTACTCTTCGTCATCTGATGATGCCTCCTGAAAAGTGCCTTGTTTGGAAACCTCTGCTTTTCTTGTATATAATACATCCGTTACAGCTAGCTGAATTCCGTGTGCTAGACACAACTGCTGATTAGGCGTGATAAGTTTTCCAACTTTCATCACCGTGCTTGCTCCATCTGTGGTTATACAAACTATATCCTCGAATAAAGATAAATTGAATTCAGAAATGCGTTTTTCAACCATTTCTACGCATGCTTCCGCCGTCATAGAGTTCTTGTATCTAATAAGGCCAAGGTTCCAAAATTGTTGTTGGCCGTGGACATTAATGTTCATAAAGTGTTTGTTTGACGTAGAGGTCCATTCATCAAATGTCAAAGAAAATTTTTTACCTAACTGTTTTTGAGCCACTATTTCCTGTAATACCAGTAATCGAATATTTTTACTGTAATTCATAAATATGGAATTTATGGTAGCTGCCGAATTAGGTACTCTAAAACCTTTTGATTCTAGTAAATCTCCCAGATCTTTAGATGTTATAAATTTTGCAAACGGGATTCCATCTAGAGCTGTCATACGTGCCAAAACACTTTCGAAGCTGGTTTGATTCCTAACTGTATAAAAATCGGTCAGTTTTGGCTGCTTTTCAACACGAACAATAACAGATTCATTGTTTACTCGCATAGACTTCAGGTCGATTTTGTGAATTTTCAATAAATGTGTCAACAAACCTTTTGTGGAACCCCCTTTGGTTTTTAAAATAGCGGGACATCTACTGCACTTAGCAGTTTCACTTCCATCTGTTGCAGACAAAAAATAATGCCAAACAGAACCCTTGTCATTTGCTTTCTTGGTATTGGAAACATATTTACTGGTCTGACTGGTCGTTTCTGTCGAAGACATTGTCAGTTGCAAAACTATCTAAAAATATTAACATACTGTAATATTTTGTTACATTTAACAACGTTCAAAAACCTACCTTATGGTAAATCTGCCATTCAAACAACAAAAATATAAAAAAAGTTAAACCAACCGTACAAGAGCTTATAATTTATTATAAGTATGCTGTAATAAAACTACAACGTTACACGTTAGAAATTTCAGATAACTGATCGAAAATCATTTCTGGGAATCACCGCGCTTTATAATTTCGCACTTGCACATGGCCTTGGAATTCCACAAATCATTGCCGCACGTACAGGGTTGTCTCTGACAGCGTGATTGTACTATTTGTAAACCACTTTTGTACAATATAAAAAAATATCATAAGAAAAATTAATCCTGAAAATCCCGGGACCAGTGGACGATAATCCCGGAATTTCGGGGCTGAAAAATTAGGCGGGACACATTGAATGCCCTAGCTCTAACCTATGGACGGAGGACACACAATAAACCTGAGCAGGTTGCAGTGTTAGAGGATATGCAATCCACCTCCTAATCTAATCTAATCTAATCTAATCTAAGGGTTTCTAGAAGAAACTTTCAAAAGCAACCGTAAAAGCGATATTGGAGAATAATATTCAGATTTTTTTAGCACCCTTTTTATACAACTGTAAACTAAGTCAATTTCTTGATTGCAGGAATCGCCCGGAGTACAAAACTTCATTATTATGGATTCAATGTTTGGACTATTTTTCATAAAGAGTGTAATTGCTGCAGACATTAAAGAATGTTTGTTTTGGGGCACACAGCTATTACTCCAAAGTATTAAAGATGTCAATTCAGGATTGTCTTTAAAAACAGCTTCTAAAATTTTCAAAAAGGCACTTGCTATGTCGTTTCCGCTTCTACCCATAAGATGTTCGCTCCACACTGCGCAGTACACCTGTTTTGTTTTAGATAATATGGCAGTTAAATTGTAAACATTTAGTTTACTTTTATAATAGAGGTTGCTTACTTCCGCATGTGGGCAACTTAATACATTTTGTAAATCGAATACTAAAAAAGTATTGAGATTTTCTCTATCTTTATTTTTTTCCATACGGGATGCATTTTTTTCTTGAATGTGTTTGTCATACACGTTTTTCTCTTTAGTCTCCAGTGATTTGTTTAATTTTTATCTCTTCACATAAATCACAACGGTCCTTTTTGGTACATGAAAATATAAATTATATTCATTGCAAAATATAGTCCTGTAATAAGACTGTTTTACCGGTTGTCTGTTGGAAGCAGTGCAAACTTCAGTGTAAAGCGAATACATTTTAATTATATTTAAAGATGACTCCAAATACTTTCGCTGAGTATTAGCTCTACAGTAGTGAGAGTCTACTGTAGGGAAGGATTCTATATGCATCCTAACGAAATTAACATCTTCGTCTGGTATCTTGTATTTTACATGTTTTCCTTGGGCCGGTATTTCGGGAATGTTTGAAATAATGTCTTTTTTGAATGAGCAGTATATACAGGAGTCTGGCTTATCGCTAGCGTGCTTAAGTAAAAGGTCTTACAAACTTGAATGTCGGGACTAGCTAACTGAAAATAGTATGTAAATGTTTGCTTTCTTCTGCTGTTTTCGGCATTCTTATTTTTCTGTGTCATTCAGTACGAAATTGTTTTGTAGTGGCTAAAAGAAACAATCCTTTTCCATGTTTGGTTAGTGTATAATAATGCTCAAAAATATTTTTTCTTTCATCTTCTGTAATGAGTTGTTGGCAGTTATACTTACATTTCGTTTTGCAGTCTTTTACTGTTTTTATTCTTTTAGCTGGTACTACTTTTCTTCTTACAGAGACGTATTCTTTTCCTGTCTCATGTGCCGCTTTTCGTATATTACTTTTCCAAGTACTGGGATTCCTCGGCCTTTTTCGTTTTAGTTTTTTACTTAAGTCGGTTTGGGAGGGTTCAGGTTTTACCTCATTCATGTTGTTTCCGTCAGCACAGACATGTTGACGGACATTATCATTAGAATCATCAGAGTTTTCGCTGAATTCAACTGAGGGTACATATTCCCTGTCCTTGTCGGAATCGTAACCTTCGCAATCAATGATGTCAGTCATTTCAGTTATTTGAAGATTTGCCAGTTCTCCATTTTGAAGAATTTTAAGTCTGAAACAATTTAACGCCTTAAAAAAATTACTAGAGATATAAAATTCAGCGTCCTCGATTGGAGCTGACAAAATGAAAAAATTATTCTGTACGTCCGACCTAATTATCTAGTATTATAAACTCATTTTCTTAATCAGCAGAAATTTCGATAAAAAATAAATCTTTGTCATAAAATCAAAAATAAAAAATGTTTTGTCAACTCTATCCAGGGTTACAGTTAGGGTTGCTACCTTTTTTTTCTTACTAAAGTACATTGGTTATTAACGGTAAGAAAAAATAGTACAAATTACACTACTCAACAAATTTTCAACTTTTAATTTTATCTGAGTTTTCATTATGTTATTATTATTCCTTGCCACTGATATTATAAAAATATATAAATAAGCACTTTCCATCACATCTCAATTTCCAGATATACAGCTATGTCCGAAATTTCAAAGTTGTCATGATTTTATTCTTGTTTTAATTGGAATGTGTGTGGTTTTTTTAGAGTCACTGGCTATCCTCTTGTACTCAGATGCTGGGGTATCTCTAAGAAGGCTCCAGCAGTAATCTGCGAGCATAGCAGGCTCCCATCGACCTTGAAAACGTTTCTCAAATGCAGCAACATCTTGATGAAAGCGTTCTCCGTGTTCGTCACTAAATGACCCCATATTGTCAGGGAAAAAATCCAAATGTGAATGAAGAAAATGCAGTTTTAATGACATATTGCATCCCATTTTATGGTAGCAGTCCAACAAAATATCTATTTTTTCGCGAAAATCATCTGCTTTCTTGTTACCAAGGAAATTTTTCGTGACATCGACAAAAGCGTTCCATGCTTGTTTTTCAATATTGTTGAGAGTAGAAGTAAAAGACGAGTCTTGAATTAGTTTATTTATGTCTGGACCTACGAAAACACCCTCTTTGATTTTCTCGTCACTAAGTTTAGGAAACTTTTGCTTGAGAAACTGGAATACAGAACCGTCTTTGCTTAATTTTTTAACAAAATTTTTTATAAGTCCCAATTTGATGTGCAATGCCGGTAAAATGATTTTATCTGGCTCAACCAAAGGATCAAATTTAATGTTTTTTTGTCCCACAACTATAGAGTGACGTGATGGCCAATCTTTTTTATAAAATGTAGTGATCGCGCTCGGCTGTCCCACTCACAAAGAAAGCAGCAATATTTTGTATAGCCTGACTGCAAGCCAGTTAACAAAGAAACCACTTTAAGATCTGCGCAAATAGGCCACTTATGTTCTTTGTAATTAAGTTTTTCTAGCACAAGTTTCATGACATCATAAGTTTCTTTCAAGTTAGCACTATAAGCAAGGGGCAAAGATGGCAACTTATTTCCATTGTGTAACAAAACTCCTTTCAGACTGGTTTTTGAGGAGTCAATAAATAAACGCCATTCAGTAGCAACATGATTTTGTCCTAGTTGTGACATTAATCCATTCACATCATTGCAAAAACCAAGCCATCTTCTTTAGAAAAGTACGGAACTAGTGAACTATGTCGTTTTCGGTAAAAAGTTACCTTTATATCCGATTCACATAGATTCCATTGCTGTAATCTTGAAGTTAATAACTCTGCTTTGTAAATAGGTAAATTTAAATCTCTTATCAAGTCATTAAGCCTAGTTTGATTAACCAAAAGTGGCTTTGTTTCATCTTTTGGGGCATAACTTGAATCCTCACGATTTTCATCATCCGTCGAACTTGAGTCATTCATCGTCTCAATTAAATTTGCATTTAGGCACTCAGGAACAGGTAACTCGTCAGAATGTGGCTGAGGCTTTATTACAGATGTCACGTCAGCATACTTAATACTTCGTTTTGATTTTTCGGAAAACCCTTTTAATTGCGTGAGACAAAAATAACAATCCTCGGCATGATTCGTTGGCTCCATCCATAGCATTGGCTTACCAAATGGCATTTTTTTAGTAGTTCCCTTAGACCAACCATTCAGATTCGTATAACATCTTAAACAGCATACTTTAGGCACCCACGGCTTGTCTTGATTTCTTACGTCACGGTTAAAATAAGCTCGATAGGTCTGTTTAATTAAGTCAGACAGGCTTTTTTTCGATTTTGGCGTAAATTCTCCACAAACATAGCAAAATAAATCAGGACTATTAACACACACTCGCGACATTTTAGAAAACAGTTATTAAACTAACGAATGCACTAAGTTCCATCCGCAATACTTATAAATTTCACGACTACCCGTAATTTAACTATTCAAGGTCGGTAAAAACATAAAAAGTCCTATATCTCCACTTCTAGATGTGATATCAAAATAAAATGCCTATAGTTATTTATCATAAGGCAACCTCATTATAAAAAAATACAAACTGGGTCAGATATTTTTTTGTGTTGAATAGTGTTATTAAAATAAAGTACACTTTTATTTTATTTGGTCATTATTCGGAAAGTGTAAAATCTAGGAAAACGCCGTTTTGTTTTGTAAAAATTTCAATGCTTACCTCTCATTTTGGGGTCGACGAACACGAATTTGAGGTTATCTTTTGCCGATCGCCGATAATTTTTCCAATTTTTTTTTCGATTTTACATTTTCAAAATTTTTCTCAAATTTCTTTACAATTCCAGTGTATATACCCTATTTCGAAGTCGTAGAAAACGATTCCGAAGTTAATTTTTCTCGATTTCTTATAGTTTTTTCAAAAACAGTTTTTGAAAAAAATTGTACGGAAAGTCAAGTTGAGCTAATTTTGGTTATCTGGCACTTTGTGTCTATAAACGGGATTAGTTCAAGTTAGTTTTATTTAAATTACTATAAAAAAACTAACCTGACCTACCCTTACTTTTCGGGGTTTTCAACGTCTTTTTGCAATAGCTACGGATGATCGGTAAAGCTTCGGTTTCCTAGGATAGCGGTGCCGCAATAAAGCGGCCGTAATTTGACGGCCGTTTTTTATCAGCATTCAAGACGGCAGCTAGCGGTGAGTACAGATGTAAAGTAAGCTCAACGTTATTGACCGCCTAAATGCATTTTTGTATTTGCTTTCGTTTTGTGTGTTTATATTTTGTGTTTAGTTTTATTTGACACTAATTACAGTGTTTTTACTTAAAAGCAAAAAATGGATGATTTGGACAATGATTAATATTTTTGGAAGGAGAGTCTTCATCGGAAGAAGAAACGAAAAGGTCAGAAGAAAGTGAGATTTTCAAGAAACGAAAAACTGAAGGCGTCTACGAAATTTTAATATGTCGTCACCTTCAAACAAATGATGAAAAATTTAGACAATATTTTCGTTTGACACCAGCATTGTTTGATTATGTTTTAAATCACATAAAAGATGACATTGTTTTGAAACCATGCAATAGAAATAAAAATCCAATAACTCCTGAACAAAAACTATGTTTATTTCTAAGGTAAGTTCATATATGAGCTATATTAGTTTTTACATATTAAAAAAGTGTGGAAAATGTTCTGAATCATTTGGAGAAAGAGGCGTTGTCGTACTGTACTCCGGCGACAACGCAGGTAAAGGAGTCCTTGACGAAGACGAAGCTTGGGTTTGAGGGATATAATTACTGCTGGTACCAGAACAAGCAGAAGTTGATCGGCTGTGGTCCTGTCGCTGAAGATATCTCAACTGCGCATTTCCCACCATGGTCCCAATTTGCAATCTTAAATGAACTTGCTCCGTTTCTGGTAGTTTCTTTACCATTTTCGCCATAGATGCAAAGTAAAGATCTGTTTCATCTTGTTCTTCGTTATTGCGCCTTTCAGCAATTTTTTAAGTAATCTCAATCGTTCTTCAGAGTTTTCTGCATGTTTTAGCCTTTTTGGTGTTTTTGAACTTACACGACCTGTGTTGTCATTATCGGTATAAACATTCGTTGACGGTGCCTCACTTTGGAAATCCGTTTTCTCCTGTGTAAAGTTTTGCCTATCGTTATTTGAATCCTCTTCTACTACGTCATCTTCTTGAACATTTTGGTCAGAATTGCCTATATTGGTAATAGTGCTAAAATAAGAAATAAAAAGTATTGTATACACTTAGGGTAATTTGTGGAAAACTTACCTTCTTTTTAGAGAGCAGTAACTATCTAAGAATGACAGTTGTTCAGCCCGTTTTTTGCAGCATCTCCAGGGGCACCTGTGCCTGGCTTTTCTTTGCGTCTCACGTAATAGTCTCGTACATAATTCCACCTTTTACTGCACTCGATATCTGCAAAACGAACGTAAAGTGAAATTAATTTTTTAGGTATATCGCAACAGGGGAATCTTTTAGATCGTTGGCTTTTCAATTCAGAATCTGCCATTCATGGATAAGTTTTATAATAAAACAAGTGTCTGCTAGCATAGTGAAAAGATTACTTAATGCAGCAATTCCTCCTACAACAATGGAACATCTTAAGAAAAATGCTAATGCGTTTATGTCCTCTTGGAATTTTCCAAACTGTGTGGGTGCCATAGACGGTAAACACATAAGAATAAAGTCACCTAAAAATAGTGGATCAGCTTTCTTCAACTATAAAGAATTTTATTCGATTGTTATGTTAGCAATTGTTGATGCAGATTGTAAATTTATAGCCGTAGATATTGGTTCTTATGGCCGAGAAGGAGACGCTGGTATTTATTTAAAAAGTCAATTTGGAAGAAAAATTCACAACAACGAGTTTGATATACCACCTCCTCAAACACTTCCAGGAACGGATTTTCTCGTACCGCATGTCATTGTTGGTGATGAAGCTTTCGCACTTCATGAAAATTTAATGAAACCATATCCAAGAAGACAATCATTAATTGATCACTCCAAGGCCATATTTAATTACAGGCTCTCCCGAGCCAGAAGAACAACTGAAAATACCTTTGCAATACTTTGCGCCTATTTTAGAATCTTTTTTCAGCCAATTGCAACTACACCAGAAACTACCGATAAAGTGGTTACATCAGCGTGTATTTTATATAACATTTTAAGAGATTCTAGAGTACTTGCTCCTAATGAACAAAACATTTATGACCCTCATCCTTTACCCCAAAAAAATTTGTTGCCATTGACAGGAAACATGGTACGTGCTCGAAACGCACCTACAGAAGTTCGTGATACATTCAAAACCTATTTCAATGGAGCAGGTCAGGTAGCATGGCAAAATAATCTGCTTTTGCAACATTAATATCTCAATGTTGATTATAATGTATTTTGGTAATATCAGCAGTAAAATGCAAAATATAAAAATAATATACATACCTGTTTTATTTTCCAAAATGTTTGCTATTTCCTTCCAGAGGTTTTGTTTCAGTTGCATTTTTCTATAGTCCTTACATTTTATATTATACAAAAGTTCATTACTTTTCACAAAATCAATTAAAACTTCATCTTCCTCCAATGTCCAGGCTACATTTCTGTTAATATTTGACATATTTTTAATATTCTCAATTCCCAAATAAATAAAAATAAAACAAACTCAACACCGCACCGGAGATAAAAAACGTTACACGCACTGTCTTTCACCGTTATGACGGCCGTCCTCAAAATGACGGTGCCGCTTTATTGTGTAGCGGTGTTGGCCACCGTTTCCTTGAAAACTACACACGGTAAAAATAAGAACAATATTTTTTAGCGGCCGTGAAATTACGGAACCGCTTTCCTAGGAAACCATAGCTTAAAAAATAAGCTCAAATTCGTGATAAATTTCATTTAACGTTTAAAAATTAAATCATTTAAAATAAGGTATTTTTGCGTACTTTATTTTTTTATAAAGTATAGAGTACAATTACCTAAAATAACGTACAATACTTTATTATAAAGTACGGGTGGCAACCCTAGTTACAGTATATAATATTAAAAAACTTACCTTAAATCAGCCAGACTCTCATTTTCTGAATCAGAATTGCCTTTTTTGATCCATGGTGAACAGAAAAACTAACTAAAAATGCATAAGCTTATTAAAAAAAATAATAATAATTGTCCACGAAAAACTAACCTCACATTTTATTTTCGTTTAAAAATAAACTATGTAATTCAATTGCATCAATTCCACAATATGCTGACTATGTTGTCTCTTGGTTAACGCAGAAGACGCATATAATTCAACTATATTTCTTCGCTTGTTTTACTACTTGCAGATACAAAAACAATGCCGGATCTACACTTGCTCAACTAAACGAAGAATTAACATAGTTGTATGTGTTTAATTTTGTAAACATAAACCTAAAATATAAAATTACAAAAGTGTATGTGACACATACAACTATGTAATTTTAAATTTTAGAAGTCACAGAGGTGTAAGTTATAAATGCAACAATGAGACTCTAAAAATCGCAATTTACGTTCATACAACTATGTATTTCTGGTTTTTAATGCAATAAGGTGTAACATATAACACTGTATTTATCTGGAAGAGAAGTTTTAAGTACATACTACTTTTTGACACCAAAAAGTCGATTTCGAAAAAAATGCGACATACAACAGTGTAACTCTGAGGTAACGACATATTGAAATAAAAACTGATATTTTCATGTTTTTGTTTTCTATCTGAACAAATTAAGATAAACAAAGATTCAACGACAACAAATCAAACGTCAAAATAAAAGACTTCGAAGGACCTTTTAAACAAGCTATTACTCGATACCCCTTGTCATTTAAAATTTTTAAGGGGATGACCCTGGGGTAGAGGGTGAAAGGGGGTAAAGTAATTTTAGGTTAGACAGTTGTCCCCCTTGACAAACCTTTTGACGTATTTCGGCGTTTTTTCTTTTACTCAGTGGTTTTCGATAAATCCGTGGTGGGAAGTTTTCAAATGAACACCCTGTATGTGTTTGACAAGGAACTGCAAAATTAGGCCCTAAACTAAGGACGTCGGCTACATTATTAGCTATATCGACATTTGTAAGATTTTGATTCCAGCTGACAGTATCACTCGCGTCATCAGCAATTGTAGTTTTACGTAATAAATTGTTATTTTTTTGTATGTTATTTGGTTTAATTTTTTGAAATTGTTTTTCGAATTTTTGGGTTTCCTGTCCTATAAAACCATCCAACAAAGTATTTGGTATGAGACTTTTAAGTTTATTTATAGTATTTATTTTTTCGCGTTCTATTTTAATTATATTTTGTGTAGTATCGGTGTTTAAAACATTTATAGTATCAGTTAAAAAAGCTTTTAAAATATGGTTTTCGAATTTATGCTTTAGGTTTTCACAGGTAAATAATATATGATTTAGTTTAAAATTTAAGAATGTTGGTTTTAAGTTTTCTGTTTTGCATTAAAAAAAATTCTTCGATTTTTTTGTTTGCACAGTTTTTGATTTAATCTGGTAAAAGTTCTTAAATGTGTTCCGGTGTCCATTCCACATTCGTTAAGCTGTTGTTGAATATTGAGCACATTTTCACCTATGCTATTTATATTTTGATTATCTGCTTTCTTGGACTTTATTTCTGTAATATTTTTTTCCGCAAATTCTTGGGCATAAAAGCCTTAAATAAAAACCCTTGTCAAATTTTGTTTCTTAAAGTCACATATATATTTCTTCTAAATATTGACGTTTCGGTGAATTAGTTTTCATCAGAATATTAGGTCTACAATAAAAAGGAACAAAGAAGTACAATTAAAATACAAGAAATGAGTCCTTAAGTACATACCTTTAAAACATAAATTCGTGGTAATCCACACACATTTTTAAAAAAACAATAAAAAGTAGTTGCTAAAATTTAGTCGTCACACTTTAAAAAACAAAAACAAAACATTTATATCTTTTACAGATATGGACATATTACTTGTTAACGTATTTAAAAGTTTATTGTTCAATAATAAGTACTTTGATAAAAAAAATCATATTTAAATGAGTTTAAGATTATTGTTCATGTATTTAACCATATGATTGTTCTCATTAATCTACTTTTAAAAGATTTTTAAACCGTCATTTTTGCATTTTTGAAAAACGATGCAGTTATACTTGAACTTTATGGCACTCTAAGGACTGTATTTGAAACCCTATGGTTCTCTAAGTTCGAAATTGGTCTTGTAAAGGGTAAATTAAAAGGTTACACCAAATGTTTTTGGTTAAAAAAATATGCAGGGTTTAAAAACTAATACTTTATTACAAAAAATTAAAAACTAAAATTTTAACAAACAAAAAGTTTAATTTCCTTTTAAATCAAAAATTTTGTTCCAAACTCTGAATTACTTTTTCTGAAATTGAGAAAGCATACTTTTCATGTAAAGCTGGTCTTCCAACGGCATCCATTAATATGGAAATTCTATCTGCTCAATTTTTTTAGTTAGGGTTTTTGTTTTGGTATCCCTGACAGGATCTATTGCAAAATCTATAGTAGGAACTTCCTTTCTACTTTGTTTTCCCTTGGTAGTTTTTATATTAACTTTGACAAATTTCTTACTGTGATCGTCAACTTTATATTGTACTTCAAATTGTTTGCCTTGCAAAAAACGTAACTGTCAGGCTTTCGTGTAAGGTATTTTGTCGTAAAGAAAATTTGCAGCAGCCTTTTTGTAGTTTTTAAATTGTAATGTCTGCATATTAAAGATAGAAAATGGCCTTTTTCTAATAACTTTAAGCAAAAGTCTGACTAAAGAAAAAAAGACCATACGTCTGTAATTCTTAATAATTTTTTCTATATGCGAATTAAATTGTCGTCGACCTGTATGCAAGAATGAATATTTCATCGTTATCATTTAAATTCTTGGGTGTCGGTTAAGAAAGTCGGCAACTGCGAGTGACATATGCGAGTTTCTGTTCTTTGGAACACAGCTGTCACTCCAAGTGATAATCTCATCGATTTCCATATGTTTAGAAATATTTTTTTGCTAGAATGTGTATTAGTGCACTGGCTATATCATTACCTGAACCACCCCCCAAAATTTATTTCAGGCCATATCGCACAATTTTTTTATTCCACAGAGCTGTGTGCTGTTAAATTATAAATATTTAATTTTTGTTTATAAAAAGCACTAAAACATCAGATTTGGGAAGATTGATAACGTTTTCCAAATTTAAGCAGATTACAGCACAATTTGAATTTTTTATCTTACTATTACTTTCTTGTTCTTGTCGCATGATTGTTTTTT
>JACEGR010010982.1:0-16699 GCA_014170235.1 Listronotus bonariensis | reverse complement strand
TTACTTATAAATATTAAAAAAACTCTTATTCTATATTATTAGAGAATTATTGCAAGTTGCCTCATAATGGCCTTATTAAGCTTGGGAATTATTAATACCGGCCCTATTTAAATAGTGCTTGTACCCATAATTTAGAATTATTGCAAATCATGTTGACAGTACCAGTAACCTAAAAAAAAGGGGAAAAAATGTTAGTGGATTCTCTTTATTGTTTTGTGTTGTTGGGATTTGTTTAACACAATTACAGAAAAACATTTGAAAAAGCAAGGTTTTAAGAATTTTTACTTCTAAGATTTTGTGGTGGGCAGCCGTTAGGTTAGACGAACAGTTCCGAAGTTAAGGCACTATACTTATTAAGGGATTCCTTATCCTACTTTGCATCTGCGCAAGCTCAGATGTCAAAATAAGACCGGTATTATTAGTGCCTGGCCTTATTTCACTGTGCAATAATTCAGTATTATTAAAATTCTTATAGCGTGTTTATGAGTCACTTAACTTATATTATTTATACAGCGTGATTCTTTACCCATAAGCCTTAAGTTGGGAACTTATTACTAAGGGAAAACAATAGATAAATATTAATGAAAACGAAGTTATTATTTTAAATAAAAAAAAATAATAGGAATTTTGGGCAGAAATAGTAACTAATAAAAAAATGTAATGTATTTTTTGTTACAGAAAAAACAGCTAATTAAAAAAAAAAAAAAATGCAGACCTTGGTCATATATTATCGTTTTAAGTTTCATCAAAATATACCGAACGGTTCAAAAGTTAGAAGGGGGCAAAAATATTTGGTAAACCTATCTAAAGACAAGAAATTAAAAATTAGGTTTCTTAAAATATTTTCAAAACCTTGGATTATTACTTGTACAGGTATGATGCCAATAAACGCAACCACTACCGCCAGCCAGACAGCCCAGGGTCTATCCAGAGGACGAAGAAGAACAACACGTCAAGAAATCAACTGACCTAAAATTATTTTTAGAAAAGGTTGTGATACCTCCTGTACTATAATAACTAAACCAAAAAACAAGTTATGATAATGGTTAGTATGTCTATTCTCCTATAAGTTGTGATCGTATGCGAGTTTATTTTTACACGATTAGAATAAAAATAATGGCTATACCAAATTATTTCTGACACAAAAATATACAACTACTTTGTTTTTCGTTATTAGTCATTATTTGTCCTTTGTTCTTTTCATTTATTAGAAGTAATTGATTATCGCCCTAAGTAAAAGTATGTTAATAACTTTTTCCTTTATTGGTGATTGTTTTTCCTTAGCCATTATTTCCCAAATTTGTGGGTATAGGTTAAGAATCACACTGTTAATGAAGTTACAGGGTTTAATAAATAAACTTATTTATTGTATTATCCGAAATAACCACATCAACAATTATTATAAAACAAAATAAATTTAATTAATACTTTAAAATTACATTGTTATCCCAATTATTTTGAAAAAGGCCGAAATATCCTTTTCCACATTTAATAATTAAGGGATGCTAATTTTCCACAATTGACACATTTCCAATTTATTATATCAAAAGAAAGCTACAAAATTGTGGAGAAAATACTAAAATATCAAATAAACGACAATAGATCTAATAGTGGTCAATTCAAGACATGCCTTCCTAAAAACACCTTTTTAAAAATGGATATATTACAAATTCTTAAATAACACAACATTTCTAAACTTCATGACTTATTTTTCGTAGTTTTGTTTTCATTTATCACAACAGATAGTATGTCTCAGGATGCGTGTTTCAAGAGGACAAATGGACCAAACATTTTTAAAATTTTTAGGCATTATGAGAGAACTGGTCGCATGGTTTAAAACTAAGAGATACCAAATGTTTTTCCGATTGGTACAGGGCGAATTATAAATAAAAATATGTATAATGACGAAAAGTAAAGTACTTTTATTTTAAAAAATAGTGTTCCGAATCACCTCGTATAAAAACACGTGCCCTCGTTTTTATACTTTTATTAACAATGTAACGTAACTATGGTTACAATAACGGCAAAATCTTAAATTGTCACTGTCTCGAAGTTTACAGCACAAAAGTCGAATCTCTATTAACTCATCGGAGGTTTCCCGTCGCCCTTTTATAGTATGGTGGAAGAGTAAAGAATGATCTAGAATATTCGAGAAATATCGTGAAAATTCCATAGTACAGAATGGCATAAAAGTTCTTAATGGATAATTCGGGCGTTTTCGGAAACCTTCGAAAGTGATGAAAGAACTTGGAAAAATTAAGGTAAATTATTTAAATAAATTAACAAACTAAATTAAATGATTTTAACTCTCTAAAATTTTATAACCTAAACACATTTTTGAAAGTCTGTAACATTGCCCCTTCCAAGTTTTGATCGTCTCGATCAAGTATCTTCACTGTCTTGATAACGGCTTAGCCTTTCTAGATGTACTACTTTCATCTTTGCCTGTGGACTCTTCTGTATACGGTACACCAGATCATTAAGCCGTGTCACCACTTTATATGGTCCCTACCATGACTTCTGTAGTTTCGGTGAACGCCCCTTGGTTCTTCTTGGATTGTATAACCAAACTTTTTCACCGACGACAAATCCCTGATGGTTGGCTTTCAAGTCATAGCGAGATTTCATACGGTCACTTCCCTTTTGTAACTTGGTACGCACCTCTTCATGTATCCTCTGTAGCTGTTTACTTAGTTGACTTACATAGTCTTCTGCTGGTTCTTCATTGGTGAAAGGTCGTCCTGTAAGCAAGTCAACTGGAAGGCATATTTCCGCTCCGAAAATGATTTTAGCAGGTGTTTCGCCAGTAGTTTCGTGAATTGCGGAGCGGTATGCTAATAAAAACGGCTGTATACAGTTATCCACGTCGTGTTTGTTGCCGACATCCTGGACGAAGTTATCCTTGGCCTTGACATTATGGAGAATCAGAGGTTTGTACTAGACCTTCCACAACGGGTACTGCGAACAAATAATGAAGAGATCGTAATGAGATTACCACGGAGTAGTGAAGCTTCGATTCGAGAAGTTATCCTCACAGAAGATGTCATTCTACCGCCAAACTCAGAAAGCATCATACAAGCAAGGTTTGAAGACTCAGAAGAAGGTGAAATCGTTTTAGTCGAACCAGTAGAAAATTGTCCGTTATACGCTAAAGGAATTCTACCAGCAAGAACTTTGGCGCAAACCAAAGGAAATATGGTATTTGTGAGAATGATGAACCTGAAAGATTTCCCTCAACAGGTTAAAATGGGTGACAAAATCGGTACCTGTCAACCTGCTGCTATGATAGTTACCTATCCCTGTACCACACCTGCAGGAGTCTCCACACGTAAACTACCTGATGCTCTACAAGACCTGGTGATTTCATCAAAATCCTTGTTAGACCCAGTCCAAGTATCTATGCTGGAAGAACTTTTAAGAAGAAATCAAGATGTTTTCTCTTTATCCGAAAACGATTTGGGTAAAACCAGTGTAGTTCAACATCGAATAAACACTGGAGACGCATCACCGATAAAACAACCACCCAGAAGAATTCCTTTAGCCAAGAAAGAAGAAGTTGAAAAGTTACTTGAGGACATGCAAAATCAAGGCATCATAGAACCATCCCAGAGCCCATGGTCATCTCCAGTAGTCCTAGTCAGGAAGAAAGATGGTTCCACCAGATTTTGTGTTGACTTCAGAAGATTGAATGCCAGTTGAAGAAGTTTTTCAGAACCTTAGATCCGCCCAGCTGAAGCTTAGTAAAAGAAATGTCACCTTTTCCAGAAAGAAGTAAAGTACCTAGGGCATATAATTACCGAAGAAGGAGTAAAAACTGATCCAGAGAAGACTGAAGCTATCCAGAACTGGCCTGTACCAAAGAACAAGCATGAAATTAGAAGTTTTCTGGGATTGTGTACCTATTACAGACGGTTCATACATGGGTTTGCCGATATTGCACGACCATTACATCGTCTTACGGAAAACAACAACAGCTACGAATGGACTGAAGATTGTCAAGCAGCTTTTGTACATCTAAAGAAAGCCCTGTGCAATCCCCGGTGTTGTCCTATCCACAACCAAATCAAACATTTATTGTGGACACTGATGCAAGCAACACTGCTATTGGTGGAATTTTGTCACAGATTCAAGATGGCCAAGAAAAAGTTATAGCCTATTTTAGCAAAGTTCTGTCCAAACCTGAAAGAAATTATTGTGTCACTAGAAAAGAACTTTTAGCTATTGTCAAATCTTTAGAGCATTTTCATAAATACCTGTATGGCCAGAAATTCCACCTAAGAACGGATCATGCATCACTTAAATGGTTGCTTCAGTTCAAGAACCCTGAAGGTCAGATAGCTCGATGGCTGCAACGTATTCAAGAATACGACTTTAAAATCGAACATCGAAAAGGACTGAACCATAAGAATGCTGACGCTCTATCAAGACGACCCTGCCCGGACGAATGCAAACACTGCAGCAGACGAGAAGAGCAAGAAGATCCCGATGAATTCCACTGCCGAAGAACACGCATCCAGTGCTCTCAAGAATGGGACCCTAAGATCTTGGCAAAAGAACAACCAGAAGATCCAGATTTTGGAGACATTGTCAAACTTAAGACAGAAAATGTGAAAAGGCCACCATATCAACAAGAAATGCATACGGCCCTAATGTTTGTCCACCTATTTTGGTTTTAAAACACATTGTTTTTTTTTTATTGGGTAAATCTTATTTTGTAACACCCTGTACAGAAAAAAAATAATTCGTCGTTTTTCACCTGTTTATTAACAATCAGCTAAACAATTTTATGTAAGAATGGTAACAGGAACGAAACATTACCATGGTAACTTTTCAGTTTTTATTGCCTTTAAAGGGACCAGCAAAGTGATCAGAATTCGACTAACTTTACAAAGCTTTTCCCCGCAGTTTTTTATAAAGGCGAAAAATAATCAAAAAGTATGAAATAAGCTGAACTTTTTACAACCCTATAAACTAAACAAATATCTACTAAGTCTGTAACATATTACTTAACTAAAACATATTTAAATTTAAACGATTTTTATAATCTCTCAGTCCTTCGGACTAAGAGGGGACATACGGCCAAGGACCTAGGATACAAAAAGGAAAAACAAAAAGAACGTATTTTTCCAATCTCGTTAATTAAGGGTATTTATATGTTTAATTAAACCAATTAGAGTGAGAGCCAGTAACGGACATTAGGAGGCAAAATTTACAACGTTACTAAATTATTATTTTTAAATTCCTGGTAAAGATTCTTATATGCAAAATACAATTTTTTTAAACTTTTTATTTGAATACATTGTATACAAAGTATTTTTTAAATTGCAAAAAAAGTTTTCTTTGTATACCTAAAATTTTAGCCCTAGCTACTTGTGTTGGCCAGATATACATAAACATCCTGTATATAAGAAATAAAAAAATATATGGTTCTCTTTTTAATTTGAAATATTTAATTGAAAAAGAAAAAGTTTAAGACTTTTTTTTAAATACCAACTTTCGTTACACCCTGTATATTGTACAAAACAAATCTGGTCAATTTTAAATTTTTAAATAATGTGCGTATATTCATTTGCTTTTATATCAGGCGTTATATTTATAAAAAAATGTTGGCAAGAAATTTAAAAACACTATGTATATAAAACCTTTATTAAAATCTAAGATTCACCGTATAATGCAAATGATTAAATATTTTAAAATTTTGGTATCAGGTATTTGAAATACCCTGTATATAGGGATTACTCTATTTTTTCATGTTTTAAACACATTGTATAAAGAATAATTTTTTTAAAGAAATTTCATATGTTTACCCAACATTATAATATTTAATTTTTTGAGACAGCCTGTACTATTCTTATATGTGTTATAATATTTTAACCTATCATATACATCATCCACTAAAATTTCATCGTGACATATTCATAAATAAAATTGTGGGAATTTTTCAAATTTTAATTTAAAAAAATCATTTTAATTTTTTGAGACACCCTGTATTATTTTTAAATTTAATGTATAATAATATTCTACCCTATCATATATATATCACCCATTATAATTTTGTCTTTATATAATAATAAATAAGATGGTTTAAAATTTTTAAAAATTTAACAAAAAAAACATATTTAATAAAAATTTTTGAAACATCCCGAATGGGGTTTTTAATGTTTTTGAGTAAAATTTATTAAGTTTATTGTTTTTCAGTAAAAATATTGTCAAAAATGTTATAAATAATAAAAAAAAAATTAACATTTTTGGTCAAAATTCTATTGAAAATCACTTTTTATTTTATATCTTTGTTATTATTTAGGCTATGCAATTTTGGTAAATAATATTTTAGATGGACAATTTAATTGTCTATATTTTTTGGTTTATTGAAATTTTTGTATCTATTATAGCTTTTGAGAAAAAAATATTTTTAAAAAATTAAAATAATAAATATCTCAAAAACTAAAAAAGATAGAAAAAATTTGTAAAACAAAAAAGATGTAATTACAAATTCTCTATTCTGAAAGTTATTTAACTTTTTTTTCTAAACCTAATAGTTATCGAGATATTAATAAAAAATCGATTTTTAGGGATTTTTTCCATGCCCCCTTCAAAAAATAGAAAAATTAAAAAGTTTATTTATTGATTCTTTTGCAGTTTTTTGATGTTTTTGGGTAAAATTTATTAAGTTTATTGATTTTCAATAAAAAAATTGTCAAAAATATTATAAATAAAAAAAAAAAAATTTTAACATTTTTTGGTCAAAATTCTATTGAAAATCACATTTTATTTTTATCTTTGTTATTATTTAAGATATGCAATTTTTTTAAATAATATTTTAGATGAATAATTTAATTGTCTATATTTTTTGTTTCATTTAAATTTTTGTATCTATTATAGTTTCTGAGAAAAAAATTATTAAAAAAAAATTAAAATCATAAATATCTCAAAAACTAAAAGAGATGGAAAAAAATTGTAAAACAAAAAAGATGTAATTACAAATTCTCTATTCTAAAAGTTATTTAACTTTTTTTCTAAACCTAATAGTTATCGAGATATTAATAAAAAATCGATTTTTAGGGATTTTTTCCATGCTATCCCCTTCAAAAAAATTTATTTATTGATTCTTTTGTAGTTTTTTGATGTTTTTGGGTAAAATTTATTATGTTTATTGATTTTTAATAAAAAAATTGTCAAAAATGTTATAAATAAAAAAAAAAAATAACATTTTTTGGTCAAAATTCTATTGAAAATCATTTTTTGTTGTATATCTTTGTTATTAGTTAGGCTATGCAATTTTGGTAAATAATATTTTAGATGGACAATTTAATTGTCTATATTTTTAGGTCTATTGGAATTTTTGTATCTATTATAGCTTTTGAGAAAAAAAATATTTAAAAAAATTAAAATAATAAATATCTCAAAAACTAAAAAGATAGAAAAATTTTTATGAAACAAAAAAATGTACCTGTAAATTCTCCATTCTAAAAGTTATTTAACTTTTTTCGCTAAACTCAACAGTTATCGAGATATTAATAAAAAATCGATTTTTAGGGATTTTTTCCATGGTATCCCCTTGAAAAAATTAAAAAATTAAAAAGTTTCTTTATTGATTCTATTGCAGTTTTTTGATGTTTTTGGGTAAAATTTATTAAGTTCATTGATTTTCAATAAAAAAATTGTCAAAAATATTATAAATAAAAAAAAATAATTTTTTAACATTTTTTGGTCAAAATTCTATTGAAAATCACATTTTATTTTATATCTTTGTTATTATTTAAGATATGCAATTTTTTTAAATAATATTTTAGATGAATAATTTAATTGTCTATATTTTTTGTTTTATTCAAATTCTTGTATCTATTATACTTTCTAAAAAAAAATATTAAAAAATAATTAAAATTATAAATATCTCAAAAACTAAAAGAGATGGAAAAAAATGTATAAAACAAAAAAGATGTAATTACAAATTCTCTATTCTAAAAGTTATTTAACATTTTTTTCAAAACTTAATAGTTATCGAGATATTAATACAAATTCGATTTTTAGGGATTTTTCCATGCATTCCCTTCAAAAAAATAGAAAAATTAAAAAAGTTTATTTATTGATTCTTTTGCAGTTTGTTAATGTTTTTGTGTAAAAGTGATTAACTTTATTGATTTCCAATAAAAAAATGTCAAAAATAATATAAATAAAGTTTACAAAAAATTTTAAATTTTAAACCCAAAAAAAAATTTTTGAGACACTTTGTATCATTTTATTATGTATAATAATATTTCACGGTATTATATATTTCGCCAACAAAAATTTTATCTTTATATCTGCATAAATAAAATTGTAGGAAATTTTTAAATTTTAAAATAAAAAAAAATATTTTATTTTTTGTGACACCTTGTATTATTTTTTTATATATAATTATATTCTTCCTCATTATATATATCACATATCAAAATTTTATCTTTATATCTTTATAAATAAAATTGTAGGAAATTTTTAAATTTTAAAAATTTACCATATAAAACTAACCAAGATGTTTGGTACACCATGTATATTATTTTTAAATTTAATTATTTAATTTTCTTTATTTAAAATACAAATTTTTTTAAAATGTTTTGTATTTATTGAAAAGATCCTTTGTATACAAATTTTTGTGATATCCTGTATACTGTATAAAAAACCTATCCATATTTACATTTGGATACTGTATAAATATTTATTCGCTTACAACCTAGTACAGACGTTTAATTTATAAAATTTTGCACAGAGTTTTTAGGACTTCCCATATATAAAACTTTTAATGGTAATAAAATCCCCTTATTTATTCTTTTTATATATATTTATTAAGATCTTGTATGAAATACAAAGAATAAATTATTTTTAAATTCTAGTTAAAAATTTTTACGATACCCTGTATAATAAATATGCAAAATACAAAAATTTTCAACTTTTTAAATACATTGTATACAAAGTATTTTTTAAATTGCCAAAAAACATTTTCTATGTATACCTAAAATTTTAGCCCTAGCCACTTGTGTTGGCTAGATATACATAAACATCCTGTATATAAGAAGTAAAAATTATATAGGTCTCTTTTTTAATTTAAAATATTTAATTTAAAAAGAAAAAGTTTATGACGTTTTTTTAATACCAACTTTCGTTACACCCTGTAGAATGTACAAAAAACCTGGTCAAATTTAAATACTCTGCGTATATTCATTTGCTTGCAATACAGTCTAATACCAGGCGTTTAATTTATAAAAAAATGTTGGCAAGAAATTTTAAAACACCCTGTATATAAAACTTTTATTGAAACCCAAGATTCAATGTATAATGCAAATGATTAAATATTTTTAAATTTTGGTATCAGGTATTTGAAATACCCTGTATATAGGAAATATTCTATACCCTGTATATTGTAGTTCTGGTAACAGGTTTTTGTAACACTCCGTATAAAATATGAGAAACATTTAATTTTGCAACTTTTTAGACCCACTGTATAAAATGTATTACCAAAAAACCCAATTATTTGTATAATCCCTAACATTTTACCCTACATGTGTTGACCAGATATACATAAACACTCTGTACATAAAACTAACCAAAACACAAAGGTCTTTCTTTTTTACTTTAAAAGTCTAACTTTAAAAATCCCTGTACATAACGCTTTTTTGTAATTACTGGTTTTAGTAACGTACATTTTTTGGCCAGCAATACATCAACCTCCTGTATATAAGACAAACAAAACACTGTAACATTCTTGTTTTTTCACACCTATTTTTGAAAAACCTTGTACATAAAAAATGTGCTTTTATCTAAAGGTTTCTATTATACCATGTATATTGTAGTTCTCGTAACAGGTTTTTAAAACACTCAGTATAAAAATGGGAAACATTAATTTTTTTACTTTTTTGACGCACTGTGCAAATTGTATTAATAAAAAAGCTAAAAAGCCCAATCGTATGTATAATACAAATGTTTTTAACCCTATATGTTTTGACCAGATATACCTAAACACCCTGTACGTAAAACTTTCCAAAGAACCAAAGAGGCCATCTTTTTTACTATAAAAGTCAAATTTTAAAAACCCCTGTACATAATGGCTTTTTTGTTACTACTGGTTTCTACTATCCTACAAATTTTGGCCAGAAATACATTAACATCCTGTATATAAGACGCATAAGATAATATATTATTCTAGCGTAAAAAAAAACCTGTCCATAACTTATTTTTTGTTATTACTGGTTTTTACAATTCCACATATTTTGGCCAGAAATACATAAACATCCTGTATATAAGACGCACAAAACACTATAACATTCTTGGTTTCTTTTAATACTTATTTTTAAAAAACCTTGTACGTATAAAAAATGTTCTTTTATCTATAGGTTTTGGGTATACCCTGTATGGTAACAGATTTATGAAACACTCAGTATAAAATATGGGTAAAATTAATTTTTTAAACTTTTTATACGCACTGTACAAAATGTATTGATAAAAAAGCCAAAAAAGCAAAATCATACTATGTATAATACAAAACATTTTAACCCTATATGTTTTGACCAGATTTACATAAACACTCTGTACATAAAACTTACCCAGACACTAGAGTCTCCTTTTTTACTTAAAATTCAAAATTTAAAATCACCCTGTACACAACGGATTTTTTTATCATAATTGGTTTTTACTAATTTGGCCAGGATTTATAGGACATCCTGTCTATAACTTCTCTATTTTATTTCAGTTATGTAATTTTTAAAAATCCTGTCCCAAAAATTACCAATAATTAGTGTAATTCTTTCCTTATTATACTAACACTCCGTATAACGTATAAAAATCCTAATTTATATGCATACCTAATACTAAAACCTCCTCTATTACTTTATGTATTAAGATCCTGAACTTACATACAGTAAAAAATACCGTCCCTCGTATACTTCCCTTGTAGCTTTATTTAACGAGATTTTGTATTAAAATCGGGCATAGTTTTGAATAAAATGCTTCATATAGGACGTGAAAAATTCCAAATTTTCCGATCCAAGTATAATTTTCCACCGGAAACCTGTATTTTTTTAAATTACGAAAAAATAGGTCTATCTTAAAGATGCCCAAAGTCAACTGACAGTTCATATCATTTAAACCAACCTCGTAGATATCCGAAGTCCTTGTGACCAACAAAATCGAATCGAACAGCCACCTTGACGAATTTAAGCAACAAATTTTTCGCGATTTTTGGGCAAAATTTGGTAATTTTTTTTAAATCAATTTTTTACCAATTTCCAGTTATCGTAGAGAAAAATGGTAAACAGGTTTTTGACAGGCAATTAAATAATCTAACGAATGGCGCAAAGATTTTTTCAAAATTTTAAATAATAAAACGACAATTTTGGGTCAAAATCGGTACTTTTTAGTAAAGTTCAAAAATTCATATCTTTAAAACCATTTAAACTAGCGACTTAAAATTTTAGTATGTTGTAGAGCAAATAGTAAACAATATGCTTAAATTTTTCAAAATTTTAGCTTACGTACTTTTTCGGAAAAAATAAAATGTAAAAAATGTCCCGTTTTTTAACAAAAAAATGAAAATTTTGAAGCTCTATAAAACACGCTGTATAAACGATACGATTATCTTAAATATCTTGTTTTATGGAACTTTTTGTGTAGAATCCAATGACATTTGCGTTTTTTCAATTCAAGGTCAAAATTTTGAGAAAAAAAATAAAAACATGAAAAAAAATTAAAATTTTGGTCAATTTTTTTTCATTTAAAAATTTCTCAGAGAAAATAAAACATTTTAAACAGAAGACCATTTAGGCGTTTTAAGTCTAAAAGAGGCCCTTTCATGTCCCACTTACCCCATGACGATTGGTGAAATAGTTTTCGAGTTATTAAGCGTTAAAGTCGGTCAATTTTTTCCTACAAAAACGTAAATAACTCCTTTTCTATTTATCCGATTGAACCCAAAAACAATAGGGTTCTGAACGGGACCATTTCCGACCTGTGTGCAAAATTTCGTTTCGATAAAATAAAACCCTGGACAGATAATTGATTACGCTCACCTCGATTTTTGAAAAGTTTTTTTACAGTTACCCCATTAAATGGCCAATTTTTCCTGAAAATTTCAACTTTCTATCTTTTCCCGTTTTTAAATTATGATTTTTTTTCGAAAAAATGCACATTGAGTACAAATTTTGTTGAGGGATTATATACATACGGCAGTAGCCGTATGTAACAAATAGCTTCAAAGTCTCCAAGACCTAAAGGTTACTGGGCCATATGGGACTCTTTGGTTATTAAAGATGGCCTATTACAAAGGGTCTGGGAAAGTTCTGACGGCAAAATCTTAAAATGTCACTGTCTCGAAGTTTACAGCACAAAAGTCGAATCTGTATTAACTCATCGGAGGTTTCCCGTCGCCCTATTATAGTATGGTGGAAGAGTAAAGAATGATCTAGAATATTCGAGAAATATCGTGAAAATTCCATAGTACAGGATGGCATAAAAGTTCTTAATGGATAATTCGGGCGTTTTCGGAAACCTTCGAAAGTGATGAAAGAACTTGGAAAAATTAAGGTAAATTATTTAAATAAATTAACAAACTAAATTAAATGATCCTAACTCTCTAAAATTCTATAACCTAAACACATTTTTGAAAGTCTGTAACAATAGAATAAAAAAGTAAGGTTATTTATTGTCCCGGAAGTGGGAACAACTCCGATTTTGACCAAATTTGGTATACGGAGGTTTTTTGAGGAGCTGATCATGAATCTGAAAGAATTTTTAGACAAAAATGTTTCGTTTTCAAGATATCCATCATCAAAGTTAAAAAACGAACTATTTAATTTTCACCATATTTCCCCTTCTTTTTGCACACAATTCCTGATTTGAAGCTAAAATGGCACACAACATTTGATTATCGCCCTTTAAAACCCCGTTTCTCCATGTATTTTACAAATTATAAAAAAAACCGCCAGACGGCGGTTTTTCTTCTTATAATTTATCCAAAACGCCGGCGATCGTTTGGTCAGTACCAAAAAAGATTATGAAAAAAGTTAACTGCCTGGCATTTAAATCTATATTATAAATACTGTTTTTTAAAAATTATTGACATTAAAAAAAAATAACACACACTAACTGCCTTTTCACATTAGCGGAAGCCGGGAATGCTGGCGACGGACCAACGCTATCGAAGAGTATGGAGTCTTGCGAGACCTTTCATACGTTGAGATCGTGGAAAGTCGGCAAACTCAAAGGCTTTGTATAATTTTTTATCACCCTGTCAGGCGAAACCGGCTTAGTGTAAAACGAGGGTACGACATAACTATTTTTTTTTGCTGCTTAAATTCTTGAGAAAAAAAAGAATATGAAAAAAATAACTGTCTGGCATTTAGATCTACATACTGTTTTAAAAATAACTGACATTAAAAAAAACAACACACTAAGACAACTAATTTTTTTAAATGAACTTAAATGATACACTTAGAAGCATTGATTTTTTTAGTATTATTTATGCTTAGGTCTAATGATCCGTTTTGACAAAGCAGTTTTAATTTATAGAAAAGTTAGTTCTTGTTGGTAGGTTACTGTAAACAATTTTTATTTGGCCTATGTAAACTGTGTTTTAACATGAATAAATTAATTTGAATACAGTGCTTATTAGCCAAATAGAATAAATGAGGAGTTGTTAAAAAAAAGGCTTGAACACACTGATTGGTAGTTTTTGACCAATACCCAACGTCTTACTTTAAATGCAACACTTTGTCCCCGTATATTCCTCAGTTTTTAAGACAGACATGCGTCTAAAATGTTTTAAGTATATTTTCAAGGGTACACATTTTCGTATTACCGGATTTATTCTAGGTGTACAAGACATAGTGAATGTATATTGTTACGGACATTAAAAATAAGTGTTAGTTTATATAATTGTATAAAGTTAGGACCTTTTAATTTAGTTTGTTAATTTATTTAAATAATTTACCTTAATTTTTCCAAGTTCTTTCATCACTTTCGAAGGTTTCCGAAAACGCCCGAATTATCCATTAATAACTTTTATGCCATCATGTACTATGGAATTTTCACGATATTTCTCGAATATTCTAGATCATTCTTTACTCTTCCACCATACTATAAAAGGGCGACGGGAAACCTTGGATCAGTTAGTACATATTCGACTTTTGTGCTGTAAACTTCGAGACATTGACAATTTACGATTTTGCCGTTATTGTAACCATAGTTACGTTACATTGTTAATAAAGGTATAAAAACGAAGGTACGTGTTTTTATACGAGGTGATTTGGAACATTTGGTGTCGGAAGCGGAACGAAGTAACCCGAAGAAAGTGAAGTGGATCGAGATTACCCGAGGAAGCCGAAGTGGTTACGAAGATTGAATGCAAGTAGAGACCAGAAAGCAAACTGAAGCGATGGAGGAAATATGTGCACTAATTAAGCTAATGATAAAAAACAAGAAGATCTTAAAAACGAAATGAAGACCAGTTTAGAAGAAATGAAGTCCAGTCTAGAAGAAATAAAGCTTGAAATTCAAACTAGTCAAGAAGAAATTAAACAAGAATTAAAAGAGATGATGGTGAAGATCAGAGAAAATCTAAAAGAAGAATTTTATCACAGCCAAGATGAAATGATGTTGCTTGAGTTAACACTCGCCAAAGAAGATGTTAAAGAAGAATTGGAAGAACAAATACAGCAGACTGTACAATTGGTTCAAAGTCAAGTGCAACAAGTCCAAGATCAAGTTCAACAAGTTCAAGGGCAAATGCAACAGGACGTACAACAATTACAGCTGCAAATTAAAAATATTGCCAGTACAGGTGTAGTCTCAGGATGTGGTACTCCAGCAACTTATATGAAACCACCAACTTTTGACGGAAAGGTACCGTGGGTTACGTACCTTAGACAATTTGAAGCAGCTGCAAACGGCAACAACTGGAGCCCAACAGAAAGAGCACGAGCTCTTGTACTTGCTCTTCGAGGAAAAGCTATGGAGGTGTTAAGAAACATTCGCGAAGAAAAGTTATCCGATTATGAATCGATTATCATGTTTCTGGAGATGAGGTACGGCGAAACCCATCTACAAGAAGTCTATAAGGCGCAGCTCCATGGACGAAGACAGAAATACAACGAAAGTCTCCAGGAGTATGAAGCAGATATTGTACATCTAATTAATCTGTCATATCCAGCCTACCCGGAAAAAATAAAACAAGAACTAGCTGTTGGCAGTTTTATTGAAGGTTTACGTGATCCAGATATGAGTCAAGCATTAAGAATGGCCAAGCTTAAGAAAATTTCTGAAGCTCTTGCTTACGCACTTATGTTTGAAACAGCAAAGCGGACATCCAGAACTCAGGCAAGACTTGGAAGAACAAATTATCCACCAAAAGATGGCAATCCAAATAATAATTTGACCAGAGTGATACAGGAGTTGCAAGAAATCATACGTAATCAACAAACTGAAAAAGACAACAGAATTACATTTAGAAGAAGAAATATCATTCGTTGTTGGAAGTGTGGTAAAGAGGGGCATATACAGAGAAATTGCTCCAGTTTTCAGGCCTCTTCCAGTAGTGCAGAAGACTCCCAGTTCAAGGGGCGAGACCTGGCTAAGTGTTACCAAGAACCATCAACAACAACAATTAGGGTATCCCGGTTACAGAACAATGGCTCCAGCTTGGTAGTATCTGGAAATGTATGCGGTCGAGAATGTGAGATGGTACTAGATACTGGATCTACACATACCATCGTGAGACCAAACATCATATCCCACTGCAAAATATTCCGACCTGAGAAGAATTATATTTTGGAATCTGCCAATGGTGAAGTCATACCAGTTCAAGGCATACACGAAGCTAGAATTACTCTAGGAACAACAACATTTACACACGTTGTGTTTGTAGCCGATATAATGGACGAAGTTATTCTCGGCCTTGACATTATGAAAACTCAGAAGTTTGTACTAGACCTTCCACAACGGGTACTGAGAACTAACAATGAGAAAATTGTGATGAAATTTCCAAAAAGTAATGAAACAACAATTCGAGAAGTGGTACTTGCAGAAGATGTCACATTACCGCCAAGTTCAGAGAGCATTATTCAAGCAAGGTTTAAAGACTCAGAAGAAGGTGAAGACGTTTCGTTATACAATACGAGAAGAATCAAGGGGTTCACCGAAACTACAGAAGTCATGTAAAGTGGTGACACGGCATAATGAAAGAAGTACATCTAAAAATGCTAAGCCGCTATTAAGACCGTGAAGATACTTGATCGAGACGATCAAAACTTGGGAGGGGGCAATGTTACGGACATTAAAAATAAGTGTTAGTTTATATAATTGTATAAAGTTAGAACCTTTTAATTTAGTTTGTTAATTTATTTAAATAATTTACCTTAATTTTTCCAAGTTCTTTCATCACTTTCGAAGGTTTCCGAAAACGCCCGAATTATCCATTAATAACTTTTATGCCATCATGTACTATGGAATTTTCACGATATTTCTCGAATATTCTAGATCATTCTTTACTCTTCCACCATACTATAAAAGGGCGACGGGAAACCTTGGATCAGTTAGTACATATTCGACTTTTGTGCTGTAAACTTCGAGACATTGACAATTTACGATTTTGCCGTTATTGTAACCATAGTTACGTTACATTGTTAATAAAGGTATAAAAACGAAGGTACGTGTTTTTATACGAGGTGATTTGAAA
>JACEGR010010981.1:0-16703 GCA_014170235.1 Listronotus bonariensis | reverse complement strand
CCAGGGTTGGATGGGACGACCGGGCAACCGGGCAAATGCCCGGTGGGCCGGTATAATGTAGGGCCGGTCGGGCCGCAGGCCCGACTTATCTATTTCAGATTAAGAGCGTACATCCAATTCAGCCAAGGAAATTTCAAAAATAGTACAGAATGGTTCAAAATAGTACAGATCGGGCTGACGTTTAGTACGATCGATTACCCATTATCAATTAACAATATCGACTATCAATCAATCAACGATATTAGAATTCAGCCGATAAAAACTGCGTTGAAATCCTTTTCTGGATAGATGAGATCTAAGAAACTAGCGCTTTTTTAATATATTTTTTTTATAAAATTGTTAGTTAATGGATTAATCTAGACATCTGTAGAATTAATTTTTTGAAATGTTAATTCTAAACAGCTAAAATATAGCCTTGAAAATTACCTTAATTTTCTGAATGTTTGGGCATTGTTTTTTATATGATTTTAGGCCTAATAAAAAAAAATAAAACTACAGAAGTCTAGTTTTGTCCTTTCTGAACAGATATTTCAAAACCCCATATCAAAAAACCTTTTAGATTCTTAGATCTCATCTATCCAGAAAAGCCCTTTTTTGGTCATTTTTCGCAGGCGTATGAAGCCTCTTAATAATATTTATTTTTAAATATTTGACAAACTTTTTAAGACATTAAACAATAAAATTTAAAAAAATCTTTATGTCGGATCCAGACCGGGCTTCTGCGTTACTCGTTGGCTTGTGTAACAGAATATACGCGACAGTTGGCATTATTGCTTTTCGAGTATTTCGAGCCGCCGAGCGGGACTTCCCCGAATTATGAATTTGAGATCATAAATAAAATTGCAGCTTCGAGTTCATTATTAAAAAATCATTAAGCTATGAATAATAACTAGCGTACCTACTGTTATATATTAAAATTTTGTACGATTTTTACTTTTTTAATTTGTCATTATTTGTGAAACATATAATATTAATAATATTAAAATATTAAAAATAGGTGACTTCGTTTTCTTTACTGTGAAATTTTTGTGTCCAAATGAGGGCCGAATAAAAAAATATTGCCAGGGCCGGTTTGTTCGAGCCCATCCAACCCTGGTCACATCTTGTAAACAGTTTACCGTATAGTGTCCAAATCTGCTTTTAAATTGTAAATATTCACAATAAAAATACTTTTACGAATTTTTCAGATGACTCTCTTGATCATAAAATTAACATTATTTTTCAATAAAAAATAGAATTTTGCATTAGTTAAGGTAAAATACACTTACTTATAAAACTACTAGAACTACTGGTTTATATTAATATTTTATAGTCTAAGATCCGAATAGGAAGAGACCTTAACCCGTCTGTTTACTGATTAATAAAGCGTTATATTAAATTATAGTATTTAAAGAAAGTATTGCTACAGGCTTGTATATTTAAATTTTAAAAAATAACCTTAAAAATTTTAATACACCCTGTATAATGACAAAATTTATTTTTTTACCTTACAAGACAGTACCAATCTATCACATTTTTGTTTCCTTCTAATTTTATAAATAAGGCCATGAAAAAATTGTTTAAGTTTAAAATTAAAGAGTATATTTGCCGAAAAACACTAACATACTTTAAATGCTCAATCATTTTGAGGGGCTAATCGCCGTCTCGGGGGGCTAAGCCCCTCTAGCTCCCCCTTTAATTGCGCCTATGTGCAGGACGCCTCTTAAAGCTAGTTCATACAGATGCGGAAAGCGAATTGCGAAAGCGAATATTTGGCCAAAAAATTCTGTTTTTTGTCATGTTTATACAGCTGCAAAATTCGCCGAAATTCTAGGCAACAACATAACCTACAAATTTCTATATTATTTTTATTTTGGTGGTAAAGCTACGCTTGGGTTCTTTTGAAATTTTCTTTGTTTGTCTTTTAATAATATAACATTTATCTGATGTGATGAATAAAGAATATAGCACATTTATTTGGCAACTAAGACGTAAAAACGCTGCAATTTGTTATAAATGAAAAGGGCTAAAAAAGTTAATATAAATTTAAATTAAAAAACACAAAATATTTAAGAAAATAACATTCCAAACAGCTAATAGAATGACATAAAAATAACAATAACAAAATTGTTTTTAAAATGTCATATGACAAATAACCTTTTGTTTCTACGCATGTGCGCACGCGAATAATCGCCAGAAATTAAAATGATCTTAAGTTTCCCGCCCACTAGATTTTAAATTTTGCGAATTCGCAACATCTTTAAACTATCTTTATTTTGAATTACCCGCCAATAATTTTATGTAAAATTGACCAATGAGAATGAAATTCGCGTTTCGCAATTCGCTTTTCGCGTCTGTATGAACTATAAACCTACCGACTGAAGAAATTCCTCATAATATTTCTTTTAAAAAATGTTTGTTCAAATTGTTAATATTCATATATATCTTTTTTTTTTTTATATTTCAGAATTATAATGTACCAAGGCGTAAACGGTGGAACCACTCCCAAATTCAACAGGACCAGTAGTCAGATATGTGCAACTCCAGAAGAAGAACTTTTAGAAGCTGTCCTTTGTAACAATATACCAAAAATCCGACAAGTTATCTTAAGAAATGAATATTTATTAAGTTTTACCTATCCAGACTACAACAAAAGAATTTTACTAATTGCCTGTTCTGAAGATGGCGTTAATGCTGAAACCGTGAGCACATTACTTTCTTTAAAAGCAAACCCCAGAGATCACAACGAAGATGACGGATGGGAAGCTTTACATTTGGCTGCATATAAAACGGATTATAGTATTTTGGAAGTACTTTTAAAGAAAAATCCTGGAGATGTCAATGTAACTGATAAGCTTGGTAAATATTTTAATTGTTACATCTTGTACGAGTGAATGTAAAAATGCTTTTTTCAACTCGCGCGCGCAAAGTAGTTACTTTGCGCACTCGTTTGCGTGCGCAAAGTTGAATTTTGCGCACGCAATTTGACATTAAAAAATGTAACTGGTATTGTATTTTGCAACAACAAATAAGTCAGTCAAAACTGACAAATACTATCTGACGTTAAGAAATATTAGAATAAAAATAATATGTTTTTAAATTCCTAAGAAACTCATAGAAAAAATATTGTTCCTAGCACCTGCGCAAAGTGTCTTTCCCACACTTAAAGCTTATCCGAACTCTTTTTTTTAAATCTTTGGACAAACCACGAAGGCTTAAAGCCTAAATACTAACGTACCGTGGGTGTCTTAAACGAGGTAAGAGGGAGTTTGTTGACACGGGACATAAATACTTGAAGATTTGGGGGAAGGGAAGACCTCCGCGGGCAGCAGGTTCCACAATCTAGAAACTCTAGGGATAAAAGAACGAACAAAGTTCGGGGCCTGTCCAGTTGGACCGTATAGGGATGCATACGCGCGGAACCACGAGTTTCTCTGTTGGGAACCGTGAGTGGAGGAACTATACTGGACAATTCTTCAGAGCAGAAGCCATGGAAGTACCTATAAAAAAGCGATAAATCCCCCACAGCCCGACGATGGGCAAGAGAGGAAAGCCTTTCTGTAAGTAAAGGATCATTAATGAGACGAATAGCTCTTCTTTGAATAGAATCAAGAATGCTTGGGGTTATGGGGGACGCCATGCCCCAGATATGGGAACAATATTCCAAGGGAGGTCGGATTTGGGACACATATAAAGGGATAAATTAGAAGCGGAAAAATACTCGAAAGAGAAATCCAAGCTGCCGTGGCTATAGATACAATGTGTTTATGCCAGTTAAGGTTACTTTCAAATGTGACGCCCACAAGATTGAAGGTGTCTTTGCTCTGTAAAACTTGGCCGCTCATAAGTAGAGGATGAGTATTTGATGACTCTTTTCGCGACAAGGAACATAATTGTTCCTTGTTTTGGATGCATTAAAATGGACGAGATTTTTGGCGCCCTAATCCAATATTAAATTAAGATCCTGCGAAAAAGATATCTGCATCGCTCTGCGTTTATTTTTCAAGTTAGGTTTAGTGATGAGGAACCTGAAAACTGGAGTGAAGGGTACTATCGTCGGCGAAACTATGAATGGAATTAGTTGTGGACGAGAGAAGGTCGTTGATGTGAAGAAGAAACAATGTTGGTGCCAGAACTGAGCCCTGAGGGACTCCAGCATTTACTTGGTGAAAGCTTGAAGTATGGCCGTCCACAATAACTGATATACGTCGATCAGATAGATAACTAGAGAGCCAAGTACAGAGTTTAGTTGAAAGACCATAGGAGGGAAGTTTATTAAGAAGTGCGGCATGCCAGACCTGGTCAAAAGCTTTGGATATATCAAGAGCAACGATCTGGGACTCACCTAGAAACTCAAGAGACTTATTCCAACAGTGTGACACGAAGGAAAGAAGATCTGCTGTAAATCTTTTGTGGCGAAATCCATACAGCCTGTCATGCAATATTTAGTGTTTTTCTAAGTACTTAAGAATTTGTGAATTAATTAGTTTACAAAGAACTGAGAGAATTGAAATTGGTCTATAGTTAGTTGGAAGGGATTTAGATCCTTTCTTGGGAATAGGTTGAACACGTGCAGCTTTCCAGCTCTCCGGAAAGATACCTGTGTCGTAAGAAATTCGAAAGAGCCGAGTTAAGATTGGTGCAAGTTCTGGAGCACAACTTTTTAAAACTATTGCTGGTATGCCCTCCAGCCCAGACGATTTCTTGGTGTTAAGGGAAGAAAGGATACGCTTAATGTGTTTTACTTTAAAAATAATATCTGGCATTTTATGAGGAACTGGGGTAACCGCTGGAATTGGATGATTTTGGCGTCGTTCGTACAACCTCTTTTGCGTGCGGAAAAGTATCACTTTGCGCACTTGTTAGGAAAACAACTATATTTTTGTGTACGAAGTTTTATCTACACAGTTTTGTAGCTTCGATTTTTTATTAACATGAAATGATAACACGAAATAAGTTTTTTCACAGGTTATTTATTTAAAAAAAATATTTGAATAATTTAGTTAAAAATAACTTTTTTTACCACACGCCTCTAAAGTAGAATAATTCATATAGTCCCTGGGCCAGTAATAAAATTGACTTTATGATTCTATATGAAAGCGGCGTTTTAACCCAGCCTGTCAATGTCCTATTTTTGGGGTGTCGGACTGGGTAAACGCGTCTTTTTTGTTGGAAGTTTACCACAATGTTTTACATGCAAGTTTTAAACATTGTGCCGAAAATTGTAAGGGTTACAGTTACAAAACCCGCCCAATCCGATACCCAAAATATGTCCATGGGTCTTATGGTTTCGTGACTGTAACACTTATAATTTTTGCCACAATGTTTAAAAATTGCATGTAAAACATGTGGTAAATTTGTCCGATAAAAAAGTAATGCTTTTGCCCAGTTCGACACCCGAAACATGTCATGACAGGTTGGGTTAAAGCGCCGCTTCCATGTATGGCGGTATAATTATTCGCGGTAGACTCGTCAAAAGAAACCCCTAAAAAAGTTTTAAAAGTGTTATTATCATGAAGTCAATTTAATTGGTGGCCCGGGGACTAATATTTTTGGGAGACACCTGACATAAAACCAATCAACAAATAAATTACACAGGCCTAAGAAGAATTTGTGATTTGACAATTTTAGTTGACTCTTTGTTTGACCTCCGAACAGTCCTGACGTGCGTAGAGGACTACAAAGTTCTTCCCAAAGTGGCGGATAGAGGTGTCGTACGAACGTTTTTTACCTTCGGGGATCAAGGAAAGATTCACGCTAAATTGACGGCTTCTTTCTTCTGGATCTAAGCGCTGTGAGCGAAGATTCCTATAAGCTGATGGTATCCTGTTTGGTGGTGAACACGAGGTATTTCTCAAATGGCGGGAAATAGATGGGCGTGCCATGGGAACTGTCAGTAGTGAAAGTGAAGGTTATACGTAACACCAGTAGCAAATCTTGGTTTGACAGTCGACAATTTATGCATTGCATCGAGTGTTGAATTATTTGTTTTCTTTTTGGAATTTCTGGGAGCTACGAGCTCGATTATCCAGATTTTCCGCCGACGAAGCCCTGGAAGGTGGAGAGTGGTGGATTGGACCTGAAGGGACCAAAACCAAGAAAAAAAATAGAATAGACAATTTTAGTTAGTTTTGACGTATTAACAACCAAATCAATAGTCGTTTGTCTCTATCACGTACAGTTGTCTTTCTATAAGATCATCGTATTGTTTATTAGTGACCGCCAGATATGTTGAACCATATGAATTTTTTTATTTTTGATTTCTCAAAAGATGTTATTCTTGATAACAATCTCCGCATACACCAAAACTCACAAAACAGTGATCAAAATTTAAATAAACCATATAGCGTATACGAGGTAGGTAACTACCCTTATTTTTCAACTTAGAAAAAAGTTATGTGGAAAACTTGTTTAGAATTAAAAGTCATGTCAAATTTTAAAAGCAGGGCCTCCTAATAAAAAAATTGAAAAAAAACTTACTTTTCCTACGTAGGTCGTATGGAGAATAGATGGAATTAAATTAACTGGCGTAAATTATCCTTACTGCCCTCTAATTTCGAAAAAATGTTAAAGCTTTGTTATTTCTCGAGCATTTAAGGAAGTGATAAATAAATTTTTGGGAAATACTGAAGACCAAAATTACATGACAATTGTGAGGAACATGCTGGACAAATTTAAGGCCTTAGGTTTTAGTATGAGCAGAGAGGAAATAAAATTAACTTTTTACACGTACATTTGGACTAGTTTCCTGCAAACCTTGGTGATGTTAGTAAATATAAGGGTGAGCGCTTTCACCATGACATTAAAGAATTGAAGAAACGATATCAGGGGCAATGGGATATCAAAATAATGGCGGACTATTGTTGGATGTTAAAGAGGGATATTCCTATAGCCGAGCCACCAAACGGAACTTTTCGGGCAAATAAACAAGATTTTTCAAGAAGATCAAAAAGTAGCTCGTGCTTCTTTTGCTATTTTTTGTTTAGTGTTGTAATCTTTTATGTTTATTTTGTAAATATAACTTTATAAAAATATACCCTATATAATTATATATATATATATATATATATATATATATATATATATATATATATATATATATATATATGCATTATTATTTACCCAGATTCTCTGTTGACCAAAAACCTTACGTGATAGAGAAAAACTAAAATCATATTTGGGATCAGAGACACCAAATTACCCAAGTTTAGTAGAGAACATCAATTCACATTCAATAAGGTGTAAAAACGCAGGCCTGTGTTATAAGTATACAGTGTCTTTCTTTAATTATCCCCCCTTTTAATTTTTTGAAAGGATAAATTTACAAAATTATTACTTTGCGATATAAAATTACTACCACCATTAAAAAAATCTATTAAAGAGCTTTAAGAAAATACCACATTAGTAATATCTAACTTTATTGGTTTTGGAAATATGTCCATCCAAATTACTTATTTAGGTAACTTTTAAAGTACCGCCATTTTGTAGTAGGTATAGGTATTGATTTTATATTATAGGATTATAAAGTACTCGTCAGGAGCTTTCAAACAAACTGTCACAAAACCCCCTTTCTATTTTTTTTCTAGATGACGCCTAGCAACCATCCAGAAATTTTCCTCTGTCAGTATCACTTCAAAACATAGTATTTATGCATCAATTTTATATTCCAAACTCTAAATTTTGTAAATTGATTTGTTCAAAAAATAAAATGAAAAGAAATGCACTGTATATTTTATCATTTCTACAAGGATCAACAAAATTATAAATACTAAAGTGAGATACAAATTTAAAAACATTTTTAAATAATAGTACTTTTTAGGTAGCAATGCTCTACACATTTTAATCCGATATGGTAACCGAGAATCGAGCGATTTTTTAAAATGTGCCGAACTTCTTATAAAAAAGGTATAGATGTTAACTGTGAAGATTCAAAGAACAAAACACCAATATTTTGGGCCGACAAAAAGGTGTAGGGGATGATGTTCGAAAATTAATTGAAGACCAAAAATTGCATGCGGGAAATGTTTCTCCACTGGTAAGAATTGAAAGCGTATTTTAAGAATTTTTAGTTTTCGAGGTTGTGATGTTCTCCAAAATATTTTATGGAAAGTTCTGGCAGAGATGATTACCATTTTAAATTTGTATTTTTGCGTATTATCACTTTATTTTGTTTTTCAGAATACAAGCACCCTATTTTTTTTATTATTAATTTCCGTAAACATTTTGAAATTGTAAATTTTTTAAACTAGCTGTAATTAAAAAAGCACATATAGAAAATATTTTTATACATTAATATCCATTAAACTTTATTATCGGTATTAACAGTACTTATAGTAAAGTAATAAAATATATTAATAATAATAATAGAGAATTATTGCAAGTTGCCTTAAGCGACGTACAGACTTGGTTACAATCGGCGAAAACATTTGTTGGCCGACTGTATCTTGAATGTTGCACATCTGTCGGCCGACTTGTTGCAAACGCCATGGCTACATCGGTGGGCGTTTTCATCCAAGGAATCGGCAAGTTGCCTGTTTTCCATTTAATATGAAAAACATCGGCAGGTTTGTACGAGCTTTAAAACAAGTGTGGACGCGAAACACTTGTATCCGCAAATGTTGGCCAACTTTGTTGCTGAAAAAGTTTTTGAACAAGATACAGTCGGCCGACAATGTTGTCCCGATTGTATTCAAGTCTGTACATGGCTTTATTAAGCTCGGGAATTATTAATACCGGCCTTATTTAAATACTGATTGTACCCATAAAAATCATGTTGACAGTACCATTAACCTAACAAAAAAAAAGGAAAACATTTTAGTAGATTTCATTTATTGTTTTGTGTTGTAGGGTTTTGTTTAACAGAATTACAGAAATACATTTAAAAGGCAAGGTTTATGTATTTTTACTTCTAAAAACTTTTCGATTTTGTGGTCGGCAGCCGTTTTGTTGGACAAACAGTTACAAAGTTAAAATAAGACCAAAATAAGGCACGACCTAAAACCGACATATACTTATTAAGGGAGTCCTACCATGCATCTGCACAAGCTCAGATATGTCAAAATAAGGCCGGTATTATTAGTGCCTGGCCTTATTTCACTGTGTAATAATTCTCTATTATATAAGTATAGTATTACATTGGGATCAATGCATACAAATTATCTATAATATTTTAAATTATGATTTGTATATAATTAGGTAATAAAGTAATATTAAACTAAGATTTTAAAAACTTGTCATTTTTAGATAGGAAATAATAACTTGGATGGCGAAGAGGGAAATATTCTAATGAAACTTTTAAAGCAGGAAAATGAAGATACATTTATTAATTTTAAAGATGGATTTATTGAAGACTCGGTAAACCACAGCGATGAAAGTAATACGTTACTGCAAATGTGCTGTAAAAGGGCCTTAGTAAAGCTGCTACACATCTTATTCATAAAGGTGCTGACATTAACCTAACGACTAGCAAAAATTTATCGAAACCGGTAAGTTACATGTCTAAACCACCCAATACACTTTGATTTTCATAATGATAGGGAAGCCCAAGGGGGATTTCGGAATTTACTTCAGCGTGGCAGATTAATATACCGGAGGATACCTTGTTCCTGGTTAAGTACCTCCACCAAATATGAGGCCCGTATACAAGGCCGATCGTAAAAAACAAAAATATATCCATTAAAAATTTTCAGGCGATTTAGATTAAGATTGGGGAATTAGATGCTAAACAGTGTTTATTCCACTAATCTGACAATTTAAGAGTGACTTAGAAAAAGCAAAGGGCTACAAAGTTTTAAAAAAATGTCATTGTGACATTGACGACCGTGTTTTTTTTTTTTTTAAAGAATATAATTTAAGGATAACGTAAAAAAGATAGTCTGATACGATGCGAACGATTTTAACCAGGGGCGGTCATATCGACTTTCTGAGGGGGGCCATGGGCCAAGAAGAAGTGTGTGAGGTGGCAAAAAACAAAAATTTTTAAAGGAGGAATTTTAAAAAGATCAAAAAAAAGTCCTCTCACCTCTTTTTATTGTTTTCATCTTTCATTCTTTTTATAAAATTACACAAAACCTTCTTCCCACGTATTTGAAAAGGTCCTCAGTCTTCAATTCCATCATCAGCCTCACCCCTCGTACCAACCTTGGGGGACCCCTCAATAAATGCCCATATTTGCCATTAGATATGTATGAAACACAATAAAATAGAAAGGATGTCGCATCCAAGGGGGACATATTTAAAAATCTATAGCCCCCACCGATGAATAGGTTTACATTACATAACACATTTTTCTTTGTATCATCTAAGCTTCGCAACCCAATAGGTATCTATGACGCTCGAGTAAATTCCCATTTAGCATCGAGGGCTCCCCCACTATAACGGGGCATTATCAATCTGTAACAATATTTATTTATACAACATTAAGTTTTTTTTTAATTTATTTACAGATCGAAATAGCCGCAGACAATGGCTTTAGTGAAATATTCAAAGTTCTATTGGATAAATACAATCATATATCGGAAATACCAAAAGGGTTATTTGGAACAATATTAAGATACATTGATAGAGATCGTCATGGTAATATTGAATGTTACAGGATTTTCATCGAAAAACTGAAGAATGCTGATCCGGATGAAGCGTCGTTAAAATTAAATGAGGCCGATAGTGTGAATAATACTCCACTTCACTACGCTATAAGGTAATATTTTTTTTTTTGTTTAGTGCAAAATCTTAACTGAATTTGTCATTAAATTTATGGTCCTCACTCTGTGTATACCACGTAGAATGTAAAAATTAAGGGTAAATTGTACATCTGATAATATAAAGAAATGTTCCTAGAAACTATGGATAGTGGAGGGGAGGATAACCATCTGAATATTTTAAAAAGTGTCCGTCGAAAGTAGCAACTTAAGGTGGCGCCACCGTAGCCAGAGGAGATTTTTTAATCAATGAGCATGAATTATTAGAGTGAGATACAAAATAAAAAAAGACTGATAGAAATAAAATAAAAAAGGAAAGAAATACCAAAATCCCTTCACTGGCTACTGTGGCGCCATCCCAATTTGCTACATTCCGATGGCCAATTTTTCAACTTTTCCGCCATAAAAGATGGTTATCCTCCCCTCTGAAAAAACCTTATTTAAAAAAATAACTTCCCGCAATGCTTCTTTTATGGTCCAAAAACGTGCAATTAAGTGGATTTTATTTTTTTCTCATAAACTAAATAAGATACGAAAAAAATTAGCAGACATTAAATCTGTATTTATGTAAAGAAAGCACATTGCTAAAATAAAATTAAAATTGTGGAATGGGTATTTAAGATATTAAAAAAAAATACACACGCTGTATCTTGAGAACGACGATTTTCCGCACCTATGTTTATACATTTTTTTTTATCTTTTATGACATCTCACGAAGGCTTATGCCTAAATACCAGTGTACCGTAAGTGCCGGGTTACTGGATGTTTAACCCATTATTGTCGTGTTCCGTCAACGTTATCCAAGCACTGAAACATGCAATTTTTGCATTTAACAGCACCTTTTAGACAACTCGATAGTGCCACCACGGACGTTATTTTTAAATAACTACTACCTAGGAATGGCAGAATAGTACACAGTGGTTTGCCATTGCCAACTGTGAGGTGACGAGCAATTAAACATGCGATGTCCGATTCCAAGATTCGAACCCGGATTGCTGCGGTGAGAGGCTGGCACGTTAGCCCCTGCGCCACTGCTCGCCACACATATAAACTATTCTTTTTATTTTCTGATGTAGAATTTGCCTTTAAATTTTCTTAACAACATCCTGTAATACATTGTATTTCTTTTCCTAAGTGGTCGAAGATAAAATCATGAAGAGGTAAACAATTATTGGTATTCCTTTTTAAAATATTTTTCTTTTTTTTTCTAACATACTGGGATAAATACCCATATTAATAAGTAATTTAAATCCGGAAATAAATTGTCAATTTATTAAAAGATGTGTTTCAAATATATATTTTATTTTTCACCCGTTATTGGCTGCCCTGTTTTTGTTTTTGTTTTTATACAGGTGCAATTCAATATTTAATTTCCTTATTTGTTTGTATTTGTAAGTAACTAATTTACATATTGACTGTATGTAAAATATAATGTATATTTACTGTTTAAATATCCATTAGCCACAATCTTTATTTAGGGTTTTGTTTCATAAATACATCTATGAGGTAGTATACGTATGTATGTATATTTGCACAGAACTTCGATTCTAATATCGTGATAAAACAATTCTAAAAAAATCTATAAATATAAAAATACTACTATACTAGAGATCAAAATTTAAGAGAAATAATATATGTATTTTTTAAATATAACACATATTTAAAACATGCAGTACATTTTTAATGTTTTTTTTAAATGTTACAAACTTTTTAACACTTCCTGTAGGGGAGAGGGTGGAGCATTCGGCTTTTTTTTATATATTTTGAAATAATGCAGGTATTTTTTCTTTTATTAGCTTGTTATGAAATGCATAATGTAACTGCATATTTCTTTTTCTAAATACATGTTTAAATTTGTTTTAACTATTTCTTAAATATTTTTACTTTATTTATTTATAAAATCATACCTTTTGGCTGAATGCTCCCCGATGTGTGGAGGTTTCGGCCGAGAAAAAAAATAGCTGGGGAGGTTTCGGCACAATCAATTTATTAACAATTTTAAGAAAACATACAACAAAAATATATTTGCAAAACTAAAAACACTCTTTCTAAGCATTTTTGTAAAAAGAAAAACATTAAAAAATATTTATTAGGTATCATTTTCGTTTTAGACCTATCTTAAATCATAATCATCAAACTTATAATTAAAACGAAATGAAGATAATGTTCTAGTGGTACCTGTTCTACTTAGTATGCTCAATTTAGCTACTATATCTTCTCGCAATACATCACCAATATCAACCACACTTGGAAAATAAAAACTTGTTGACTTTTCCCGCCTTCTTAAAAATGATACAGTTACCTCTTCCCCCAGCTTAATAATCTGACCAATATAGTAGCAATAGCTCTTTTTCTTGCTAAATCTAATGAGCAAAAATCCCCAACAGCAAATATTTCTTCATCGTTTAACATTTTTAAGGAAGAAAATGATTCATCATCTTCCGAGTAATCGTTTATTAAAACAGAAACATCTGATTCGCTGGATGATGAGTCACTCATAATTTTCTTTTTTACTTTGGTTTCAGCAGCTCTTTTCTTTCGTTGTTTTTCAAGGAATGCATTTTGTTTTATCTGCAATTCTGGAGTACTGGTGTAAATTTTCGATTTAGATTCTATTTTTCTTTTCCTTTTTTTGTTTGCAGTGCCATCAACTTTTGGGAATGGTCTTATTTTTTCCAGAATGCTGGTATGTTCAGGATTGTTCCTAGCTTCTAGCACTGAGCTGTTATTACTTAATGTATTCGATAAGAGTTAATTGCCACTGGTGCATGAAATTTTATTATTATTTACAACAGAATGGGAGGTAGAAGGTTGTATATCAAAAACTGATGAGCTTGGATTATTTAATTCTGGGAATTTTATCATCTGAAATTGGCTTATCAGATACTGAACTAGGTGTGAAGTCACTGTCAGTAAAAATCTGCCTATTAAATGGACAAATGCCCGTACTTTTAAATGAATTTATAATATTGTTTGGGGTAAATGAATTTATGAAAGCTGTTTTACTCAGTTGAGCAATCTGTCTCACAGTAATTACTTTCCCGGGATTAGATAACAGCCAGTCATTTTGAGCAATCACTAACTTAGCCTTAAATGGTCCATAAACCCCAACATCTAGTGGTTGCATTTTGTGTGTGGTATGCGGGGAAATGACAACAATACAATGCCATTTTCTCTGCAAAAGAGGATTGCGTCAATAGAAGTATGACTGTCATGGTTGTCAATAAGAAGCAAAATTTTATTCTCTCTTGAACATCTGGTATGACGAACAATATGTCGAAGGACCTCAATAAACAAATCTGACGTCATCCAACCTGATTTGTTGCCTAGAGCTAAGCTGGAAGTAAGTCCATTAGTTAGATATTCCTCAATATTTCGAACCCTCGGAAATATATACACTGGAGGAAGATATGTTCCAACAGCATTTATAATGCCTACCAAAGTAACGTTCTCGCCACGTTCAGCGCTTGCAACCTGGCCTACTTGTTTTTTCCCCTTGGTACTAACAACTTTAACTGGCCTGAGTACAGTAGAAACGCCTGTTTCATCTAAGTTAAAGATTTGCTCGGGCTTGAATTGATACTTTTCCATAATAATACCCAAATTGTCAAAAAATTCGTTAACACGTTCTTTATTAAAACCCGTTCCTCTCATAAGACTGGTGCTCTCAGGTTTTCTCAGAGACAGGTCTTGATTTCTTTTCATAAATCCTTTTCTCCACTCATCTCCTAAAATATAAAAATAATTGCCAAAAGTTAATTTTATCTACATTGGGTTCTTTAATTTCAAAATTTGTTACCAGCAATGTTTCTTTCTTCCCATGTTTTTGGAATTCGGTGGCCTGGAAGACTTCTTGCATACTGAAAAGCGAGTTTCTGAATTTGATGATAGGTAAGACCATAGTTTAAGTTTGAGCAATGCTTAAGGTACGAAGCAAATTCTTTTTCTTCGTCTAAGGAAAATACTTGGGATGTTTTGTATTTATTTCCATATTTTACTAAATTTGAATCTTCTGCACTGTCGTTGCCTGAATCTTCCATATGTTGTAAGATATCTTCCTTATCTTTCTTTCTAAGCAGAGTTTTTACACGAGATTGTAACGTGGTCCTTTTAACATTATACCTTCGGGCACTTTCATTAAGGCCAACTTCTCCTTTTAGATATGCGCATATTGCATTTTGCATTCGTTTCTCGTCAACTTCCCTGTCAGTTTTTCTCTGATAGTTTCTCGGCATCTAAAACAAGTAAAACTCAAAATAGTTAAAACCGCCAAAAATAGCCCAGAAAACCCTCTGACATACAGGCTATCAACGAAAAACATCTGCATTGAATTGGATTTACTGGTTTGAAAGCTACATGCGCATAGACAATTTTTTTATTTTTACAAATGCGGATAAAAACACCCCAGGTGGAGGATTCGGCCAGCCGAAGGCTCCCCACATGTTGGTGGCCGAACGTTCCCCAAGGTACACCTGAACACAAGAATTAAATTTTATTAACAACGCTACAATTTTTAGGTTAGATCTATGTAATTACCAACTCCTAAGTTACCAGCATAGATTATGATGCAAATCTAATGATAAATTACAGTAAAAATAAAATGTACACAAAGGACTAAATAGCGTATAAAAATACATACCTTGACCATAAAAATAAACAATTTTCTTTTTCACCAAAACACCACGCATTAGACCACCTTTAAATAGTACAATGGCACTGTATCTATGACGCCGCAACGGTGTATACATTATTCCGCGGGAAATTCAAAAACTACGGGATTTTTAAACGGTAGCCGAAACCTCCACCTAGCCGAATGCTCCACCCTCTCCCCTAATACAGGTGCGCAACTAGGATTTCTAACTTATTTTATCTAAGATTTGAGAAACGGAATACATATTATGTACATAATAATGTGCCACTAGACCCGCCCTTTCCATATTTTTTTTTATGGCGCCCAGCTCTCTGTTTGACATTTTTATCTGTCATTTCTTGCCTAAAATTTGGTTAATGTTGTCTTACTTAAGTCCTCAATTTTCATTAAAAATACCAAACAATTTAAAAGTTAGGAGGGGCCCTGACCAGTGCCGTATTATCCATTAGGCTGACTAGGCTACAGCCTAGAGCGCCATGAAAAAATAGGCGCCAGACAGGGGAGTAATAGGCGCTAGAGAGGGAGTTAAAAAAAAAAAAGTTTAGGTCGGGTGGGGAGTAGAACAAATTTTTATTTTTATATGAATAAGCTGTTTTAAAATAAATAAAATAGGAAATAGGCGCGAAAAGGAGGAAATTACTTTTTTTTTTGCTCTTCAAAATTTATTTTCGTGCAAAATAGGCGCTCCGGGAATTCTAGCCTAGGGCGCCTCATACAGTTAATACCGCCCTGGCCCTGACTTTGGACAAGCACTGCATATATGTATAAATAATATACAGGACCAGCTAAATAATTATACACATGGGCAATGTGAGGAAAAGAGATAGTCTAAAGTGAATACCGGCATGTAAATACCTAATGATTAATTTAACGATTGCTTATAGAGTATAAATGCGATTGGCCTAAAACTTTGGTTAAGAAAATTTTTATTTTAGAAAAGTTCATCTTTTGGTTAGCCAAAAAAAACTGGAGGTTTAAAGGCAAATCCTCTATTTGTTCTTTTTTTAAAAATTGGATCAATTTTAATCAATTATTATCAAGAAAAATAAATTTCGCAAAATTTCTGCGTTTTCTTATGATTAGAGACATCTACAAGTCTTCCATAAAAAAATTGTAGAGAAAAAACCGGCTATATTTTTTTAAAAAACAATTAATTTAGCAAAACTTGAAATTAGTCGAAAACATTTGATTAAATTCACCAAAAAAATAAACATTTTTCGCAATGCTTGTTTGAGAGTCTTAAACCATTTAATTAAGCTTTATTTTTTTGCTCTACCTAAAGGGAGGACAAACATTTTACACACATTTATACAGTTAATGGCGTACCGTTTTTTTGTAAGAAATATTTTTTTAGTTGCTGCTCGGGGCGCCACTGG
>JACEGR010010980.1:0-16703 GCA_014170235.1 Listronotus bonariensis | reverse complement strand
TAGGTTATATAGTTTTCAAATTTAGAGACGGAAAATTGTATCAATGGATGCACATTTTAGATATATTAGCATTTGTGTATTACTTGCGGTTTAACCGAAAGTAATATGAATTTTGATATTTTAAATGGAACACCCTGTAAATTTTTTAACATTTGAATTCTACTGGTCACTTCTGCTATAAAACCGTTAACATATTCATAACGTAACTTTTTAGATTTAGAAAATGGCGTTTAAAAATGTCCAAACGACAGCACAAGATGCAGTTTTATAAAAATCAAGTGAACATTACAAAAATTTAAAATGCCTAGAATAGTTATTTTAAAAGACGCTACCGTTGGAAACATTACTACTTTCTATTTAACCGGAAGTGCTGTAAAATTCAAACTTCTAAGTATGATAACCCTGATAAGTTTAATGGAACACTCTACTTATTTTTAAATGTTAAATTCTTTAAGCTATTCCTGATATAAAACCTATAACATACCCATAACCTATCTTTTTAGTTCTAAAGAAAAGGGAGTTTCAAAGGTCCGAACGACCTTACAATAAACAGTTTTATGGATATTGTGTCGCCGTCGAAACCTTCTCATACGCCATTTTTTTTAAGTAAAAAGATAGGTTATGGGTATAGTATAGGTTTTATATTAGGAATAGCTTAAGGAATTTAAATTTGAAAAATACACAGGGTGTTCCGTTAAAATTACCAGGGTTATCATTCTTAGAAGTTCAAAATTTATAGCACTTCCGGTTTAACAGGAAGAGTAGTATTATAATGGTCTCTATAAGTAGAATCTTTTAAAAAACTATTTTGGCATTTTATATTTTTGTGATGGTCATTTGTTTTTCCGTAAAACTGCATATTGTGCTGTCGTTTGGACATTTTAAAACACCATTTTCACCAAAACTAAAAAGTTAGGTTGTGCATATATTTAAGGCTTTATATCAGGATTGCCGTGTAGAACTAAACCCTAAAAATATACAGGGTGTTTCATTTAAAATATCAAAAATTTATATTACTTTCGGTTAAATCGGAAGTAATACACAGATTCTTTTATATTTTTGGCATTCGGTGATACAATATACCGTTCTTTAATTTAAAAATATACGATTGAAATAAAAATAAATAAATTGCTGGATAGAAATTTTGTTGTCACCCGGTATAAAGTCTAGATGATGGCCCACTATTCGAAATATAATTTTAAAGTTAAAAACCTTGATTTAGAGTCTATAAATGAAAGAGAACCATAGGGTATTACATATTTTATTTAATTGTTATCTAACTTGATTTAAAAACCTACAGGGTGCACCATAGAAAATATATTTTAAAAAATATTCTATTTAAAATAAAATCCAACTACAGCACTGGATTCTGCGTAAAAATCTCTGCCAAAAAATCAGTTCTTAGTTTTGTTGTTACAAGACAACTGAAAAATATAGGTGGTCCAAAAATAAAAAATTAATGAATTTTGCCCCGTATCTCCCAAATAAAGAAAACCGTGAAAAATATTTTATTGTTATCTTGCGTTTCATTAAAAAGTAGGAGCACTCTCCAAAAACCGCAAGGGTTTGTATTTATTAATAACCAAGATAGGTGTAACACCTACAACTGCCATATTTTTTTACTTGCTACCTGTTTTGTTTTACATCTTATGCTGCGTCCAAACTTGCAACAATTCGCCGCACCAAATAGCGCGCCACATAGCCCTACATAGCGCGGACGTGGACGTGGACGGAATTTACGTCGTTCCAAGGGCTTGGGAAATGATTTCGCGGTGATTCAGAGCTTGTCGGCTTTTTGCATCGAAGCAGCGCGCAAATAGGTTGGTTTGTTTGGACCGATGTTTGTCGAATTATTGCAATTGTAGACGCAGCTTTGGAAATCAGCTACTAAAATACTAAATAATTAAACTGACATAATGTTTAAAGGGTAAATCAACTTTTATTTGTTCAAGCGCAAAATCACTCTGTCTCCGGTAAAAACGAGAAATACATATAAATTCAAGTGTTTTAATAGTAACTTTTTTATTAATTTTAAATAAAACAAATCCTTAACTAAAACGTTTTCTTTCTTCAATTTATGTTTTTTTTTATTAGTTCTTCAAATGATTCGAAGTAAGGTATTTTTGCCACTTTAAACACCTTCAAACTTAAAACCTATTTAAAGTAAATATTCAAATTCAATATTCAAAAATCGATCACCAAAACTTAAGACGGTGATTCTACTTGACAAAATAAGGATAAAGCTTCATATTTTTTTTTCAAAATTTCATTCGTGTTCAAGTTACAAGCCGTCAAAGTTCAATTTTTATTTTGTTTTTTTTTTCTTATTTTCTGTTGTAGTATCCCTCGTTAAGTTTGTCGGTTGAGTTACTAGACACCCTGTATGTATGTATGTAATTTGATTGAAATTGATGAAAACTTTGATGTCTATTGCTGAGGTTTATCGACTTAAATAAGGAGTACATTATTTTTTAAGTTTGTGATTGTCTATAAAATGGCGCCCCCAGCTCTGCGATATCTGTCAAAATAAAATAGTTATGATGTAAATAAATTTTAAAAGTTTTAAGTAAAATGCCCTCTGGCGGTATTTAAAAACTTAAACTACTTTTATTTTAAAATTTTAGAATCTGCAAAGCTCGATTTGTGTGCCAAATATCAACTGGATTGGTTAAAAAATAGATGCAATATGGTGATATAACACCATGATAAAAATTGAACTTTGACGGCTTGTAACTCGAAAACGAATGACATTATAAAAAAATATATGAAGCTCTAGCCTTATTTTGTCAAGATTCGTGATCGATTTTTGAATCACCCTGTATATGAAACGACGTGTGTCAATTTATATCCATAAGAATAACTAAAAGCCCAAATTTTATGAAGCTATAGCTCACTGACTTACTGACTGGTATATACATTAAAAACCTAACCCACTTCCACCTAGAAAGATAAAACTTTCAATCTAGCTCGGTAATGGTGTGTAAGCGTAAGAATAAATTTTAAAATAAAAAAATAAAAATAGGGGAAAGGGGGCTTAGGGGTTCCCTATACAAAAAGAGGTTTTTAGTTTTAGCGTTTGAATTGTGGTTAATTTCACTATTATTTCTATCGTTTAAGAAAAGGTAGACAATAGCATGAGAAACAAAACTATGCATTGAAAAGGCAAGAAAAAATATTAAATTGAAATACCTGCCTAGTTTTCTGTACAAAAAGTAATGATATCCCACCAAAGACATATTGATGAAAAACGTGAGGAAAGTTCAATACTAAAAATATGCTTGGTGCTTGGCTGTGGGCTTCGCTGCAGTAAGAATGGAGATCCAAATGAGTGCCAAGTTTTGTACAAAATTTAAATATATAAAGGTTAGATTTGACTTGGCCAGTTTTTATCAGAATTTAAAAAATATTTTAACAGGTTAAATAACTTTATATATAAAATGACTGATGTAATAAAAACTGGCCATTTTAAATCTAAGATCTTATCCATATTTTAATTTTGTACAATACGTGGCACTTATGTAGATTTGCGGAGAAGCCGACAGTCAAGCGTAATTTTTGTATTGAACTTAGCTCACGTTTTTCCTATTTATGTTTTTGGTGAGATTTTTATTTAATGAAAAACCCTTTTCTTTTTTTTTAAGTATGCATTCGGAAAATAACGACCTTTACAATGTCTTTTTCTTTTTCGTCGTAGTTCCCTGTTCTTTATAAACATAAGCAATATTGATTTTCCATCTTCCTTTACGACGTGACAACAAACAATTTTATTCTCAAAAGTTGGAAGCTTATCAGTATGCTGACCGTGCGAAAGACCTTCTTATGTGCATTCTTTGATTGATTCGTTTTGTGGGCTCAAAAGAAACGAGTGTAACAAATCGGGTCTAAACGTTTTTCCACTTTCGCATACACCTATATACCTACGGAGAAATTGATTTTCTTACGTAATAATAAAGTTAAAGTAGGGATTTTTTTAGATTTATACAATATGTACACGAATAGACTTTACAATAGCACAAATGGGCCAAAAATTTCAAAATGGTCGATATTATGACTGACTTATGATGATTAATTTTACCTCTTAAAAAAAACCTATTTTTTTTGTCGTTGAAAAACATGTTTGGTACATAAAAAACTACAAAAATGTAAAAATAGGTTAAAAGAAAGGGTCTTTATTTTTAATAATAATATACCAAAGTGTTAAATAAAAATAGTTTTTAAAATTAAATTGACATCCAATATCTAAAATATCGGGTAGAAGAACATTATATTATTTTTTAAAAGTTTATAGGGTAAAATAATTTTAACACCTTGGTTTCCTAAATGGTAATAGCTACCTATTATACAAGGTAAACAAAGCTTCAGATATTAGACTCATGGTTGTGTTGTTTATGAAAATAAAAAATTCTCGTGTATGATAAACTTTATTTTTTTTGTGACGGGAAATACGACAACTTATTGTTAAACAAGATATAATTACAATAGACTAAAGCCATAAAATTATTAAAGTAAAATTTAAACATTTAATCTAGTAAGTAGGTTATTGTACCAATGTAAAAGGCTAGTTGGAAACCTTAAAGTAATGACTATGGAAACCTTTAAAGTAATGATTTAATATATGTTAAAGTAATTCTATGATTTGACAAATTTGAATTAAAAATTTAAAACTTGTGTGGTTGTTTGGTCATTTTTTTAAAATAATTATGCTAAAATCTGCATGATAAAACTTTTGATATAAAGGAAATGTAAGCTTTGTCTATCAAAATATTCTATACTAACTAAATATCCACCTTTATTTACGTGTATATAATGTATATCTGGAGAAAAATAGTTACCAGATCTATTATTTACTGAACAGTAAATGTTGCTCCCTTTTAATCAGTGTTGCAAAAGAAACAGAGAAATAAAGGCCTATGGGCAAAAATACCTATTTTAATGTATATTTAAGAAAAAACTACGAAATAAAAAGTAAATAAAAAAAAGGTTAAAATTTTCGCTCCTTTTCATCACTTTCCGCTCCTCCCCATGTCTAATGTAGACCAAACCACTACCCCATAATTTCAGGCCAGCAAAGTTGTCTTTCTTTTCACCTTAAACTTGCGACCCTTAAAATCTTGTGCTAAAGCGGTTGCTTGATTTTAAAAAAACTTATATTCGTAGAGTGTTTCTGGCTGAGTTACGGGACACTCCTGTGTATGTAGGTACTTAATTGTAAATTAATGAGCTTTGATGTCGATTGCTTAACGGTGGGTTTTATCAGCAAGTACCTATTTTTAAGTTTTCGATTGTCTATAAATGGCGACCCCAGTTTAGTGATATCTGTCAAAAATAAAACAGTTATGATAAATAAATGCAGTTTCGAGTAAAGTACTTTCTGGCGTAAGTATTGTGCTAGTTTTTATCTTTAAAAATATTGTGAATCTGTAGCACCATTCGTGTGCCAAATGTCAACTAGATTGTTTAAATGAATGCAATATTGCAAAACCAAAAATAAAATTTAACTCTTACTTGCACCTGGGTAACCAGGAAGATTGACCACATGACCCCTTAAAACTTTTTAACGTACTTTCCAAACACCCTGTATAAACATTCAAATCCTTATTTTTTGTTCTTAAGAGACAGGGTGTTAAACTTTTCAAAAAAAAAACCTAAAATTTCTAAAACACCTTTTTCATTAAAATTTGTTAGACTACAAATTATTTAATTAACATTTTTGTTGTTATTACAAAATTGCTAATACGAAGTTATAACACTTATTTTTTTAAAAGAAAAAATGCCCCAATATTTACTGTAAGGTCCAGGATAATGCAATTCTTGGCGGATTTTATCTCTTTCTGGGAAACTAAGCAAGCTACTTAAAATGACAGGTACACAGTCTGTGCCATTTAACCTTACTTCAGGACACTTGCTTTTCTGTGTTTGTAATATTGCTTGTTAAAATTCTTTATATTTATGAAAAAAATTAATAAGAGAAAAAGATCAGAAAAGATAGAGTTCCGGATAAAACCTAAAAGAATAAAGTTAAAAAAAAGAATTAGAAGTAGAGAAAAATATTATACGGCTCCCAATTTATCCGACAAACTTAAAGGGCTATTTTTACAATTAAAAATAAGAAAAAAACTGAATAAGAACACATGTCCTAAACGTCTTAGTTTTTAAGCTACAGGGTGTTAAAATTTATGTTTTTTTTTTTATAATTACTTTTACACTGTTTCAGATATTTTTATAAAATTTGGGGGACGCCCTTTATGCATCAGAAGACATTTTGTTGGCATACAATAAAAAAATAGTATATTACATTACAAGTGTGGAAAATGACTAATTTCACACGAGTGGGAATATTGTTACACGAGGCGTTAGCCGAGTGCGACAAACCCACGAGTGTAAGAAAGTGATTTTCACACAAGTAATGTACACTATTTTTCCTACGACCACAAGTTATTTACCAAAACAAATAAAAGTTGTTTGTCTTCACAGAAAAAAATAAGAAAACAATTGAAAACTTTGCATCACTAGGGTGATATATACTTTTCCTTACTGCGATATATTATACTGTTTAAAAATATGTTTATATCAAAAATCACCTACCTAGTAGCTTTTTATCATTTTAGAATTAAAAAGGTCCTCATTTAAAAAATATTGCATGGCTTTTTCAATGTAAATCCAGTTAACAGCCTGGTAACTCCAAATTTATTTTAAATAACAATGACAGCGATGACAGCTTTATATTATACTTTGCAACACTAGTGCTGTAAAGTACTTTGCAACACTAGTGTGATATAAGGCATTTTCTATGCATGAAAACAGTGTGCTATTTACTATTTTCACATGTGGTCGTAGGAAAAATATATATTTTTTTGCTAGTGTCGTCCATGATTTTTATGGTAAATATTTTTTAATTAAAAACTAGTACGCCACATTTTCTTAAAATAAAAATATTTTTTTAAAATTATCATTTACTTTAATTATTATTTTCTTATTACTGAAGCACGGTTTTTTGCGGAAATAAATAGAAACCATTTTCCGGTATGGTCAAATCCCTATCTAATATAAAACAACTAATGTGATTTTTAATTGTAGAATTTAATATTATCCATACGAAATTATCATGCCAAGCAAGAAAACCGTGCATCAAATAAAAAAAGTCAAGAAATCAAATTGGTTCCAAAGTAAAGGGGGAATTTTAAAAATATTTTTATTTAAGAAAAATGCAGTGGTGTACCATTTTTTAATTAAAAATATTTACTTTAAAACTCTTAGACGACAGTGGTAAAAGATTTTTTTCTTGTAAGCCAAAAATGTTTTCTGGTGCATAGGAGGCGTACCCCAATTTTTTTAAGAATATCTGAACTGGTATAAAAAGGTATAATAAAAAAAACAATAATTAAAAAGAAAATTAACACCCTGTAGTTCAAAAACAAAGACGTTTAGGACATATGTTCTTATTCAGTTTTTTCTTATTTTTAATTGTAGAAATAGCTCTTTAAGTTTGTCGGATAAATTGGGAATTTCCCGTATAATATTTTTCTCTACTTCTAATTCTTTTTTTAACTTTATTCTTTTAGGTTTTATCCGGAACTCTATCTTTTCTGATCTTTTCTCTTATTAATTTTTTTTTCATAAATATAAAGAATTTTAACAAGCAATATTACAAACACGAAAGAGAAAAGCAAGTGTCCTGAAGTAAGGTTAAATAGGCACAGACTGTGTGTACCTGTCATTTTTAAGTAGCTTGCTTAGTTTCCCAGAAAAGAGAATAAAATCCGCCAAATTGCATTATCCTGGACCATACAATAAATATTGGAGCATTTTTTCTTTTAAAAAATAAGTGTTATAACTTCGTATTAGCAATTTTGTAATAACAACAAAAAATGTTAATTAAATAATTTGTAGTCTAACAAATTTTAATGAAAAAGGTGTTTTAGAAATTTTTAGGTTTTTTTTTGAAAAGTTTAACACCCTGTCTCTTAAGAACAAAAAAAATAAGGATTGATGTTTATACAGGGTGTTTGGAAAATGCGTTAAAAAGTTTTAAGGGGTCATGTGGTCAATCTTCCTGGTTACCAAGTTACAGGGGGTAAAAGTTAAATTTTTATTTTGGTTTTTTGCAATATTGCATTCATTTTTAAACAATCTAGTTGACATTTGGCACACGAATGGTGCTTTGCAGATTCTAATATTTTAAGATAAAACTACTTTTTTAATGCCGCCAGAGGGTACTTTACCTGAAACTTTACATTTATTTACATCATAACTGTTTTATTTTGACAGATATCGCAAAACTGGGGTCGCCATTTTATAGACAATCGAAAACTTAAAAATAAGGTACTCTTTATTAAAGTCGATAAACCCCACCGTTTAGGCACCAATCGACATCAAAGTTTTCATTAATTTTAATTAAATTACCTACATACATACGGGTGTCCCGTAACTCAACCAAAACACTCTACGGGGCGATTTTAAAACGGAAACTAAGAAATAAACTTTATATGAACATATGTCCTAAGTGTCTTAGTTCTGGTTAGATAAAAATAAAAAAGTTTTTTTTTCTAAATATTTAACACACCGTAGTTCAAGAACTAAGACTTTTAGGACATATGCTTATATGAAATTTTATTCTTAGTTTCTGTTGTAGAATCGCCCTGTAAAGTTTGTCGGTTGAATTACTGGACACCCTGTATGTATGTATCCCCAGTTTTGCTATATCTGTTAAAATAAAAAAGTTATGATGTAAATAAATCTTAAGTTTCAGGTAAAGTGCCCTCTGGCAGAATAAAAAAAAGGACTTATCTTAAAATTTTAGGATCTGTGGAGCTCGATTTGTGTGCCAAATTTTAACTAGTTTGGGTTAAAAATAAATGTAATATGGCGAGAAACAAAAATAAACATTGAACTTTTAACCCCTGTAACTTGGTAACCAGGGAGATTTCGATTGTCAAAGGACTTACTAACATCATATTACATTGCAGAATGACTCCTTAAAATGTCCTAACTTATTTTCCCAACACCCTGTATAAACTTTTTTCATAAAAATAGGTCAGGAATACGCCCTTAAATTTTCATACCGTAATTAGGAAACACCCTGTATAAACAGTGTTGGGCTGCAATTTCCTATATATATTAATATTCTGCCTATTTATTTCAGGTGAACTGTGAAACCAGTCCACGAGTATTTGTTCCCGGGTCTAGCAAATTTCTCTACGTTAAAATTGGAGGAGTTATTCTAAAGCATTCAAGTCGTTGGAGTAACAACAATACCCTTAGGTAATTGAAATTTTTGACAAAGACACAATTCAAAAAATAAAATATATAGGTTGTTATTGATGGGTCCACATTTATTTTATTCTGAAAGCGATGCCGCGAAGTACACAAAAAATGATAAAGTAAACAAACCTATTCAAAAGCGCATAGCGCTGATAGAGCCTGATTTCATACTTTTTAGATCAATAGAAAAAACACTGCTAAAACACGTGTCACGTACTTAAAAACATCCTCTTATTTCGCCTCTGTCTTGTCATAAAACTGGTGGCACGTGGCGTGGAACTAGTTGAATATTTTTTGCTGCAATAAATCATTGTTTACAAAACGGTTAATTTACTTTATTATTTTTTGTGTACTTGGCGGTATTTACTTTCAGAATGAATTAAATGTGGACCCATCTATACAATTTTTTTTTATTCAAAAGGTTACTATTGTGAAGTGATTGAAAATTCAAAAACTATATTTTTTTAGAACTTCTACAACTTAGTAACTAAGGCCGTACCGAGGATTTTCATGTTTTTTTATCTAGTTAGACTAAACTTAAAACAGATGCTCTTGGTATCTTTGGTAAAAAAAAATAATTTTGGAATTTGCGAAAAACTTGTTTTTTGATTTGCAAAGAGCATCTAAAAATCTTGCATCAAATAGAGTTAAAAATTTTGAAAACGTACGCCGTACATAGAATTTTCATTGTTTTTTTTTTTTGTCTATAGTGAGACCAAATACAGTGACCGCCAGAAATGTTAAATCATATACAGGGTGTCCGGAAAGGTGAGTTTAAAAGTGATAGGGGTGATGGAGTGGGCCAAAATAACGTTGGTACTTCATATAAAAAAAGTTCTATCGCGCTTCCTGAGGGAGTTATTAACCTTCAAACTTAGAATTAAAAATGTATTTCATTTATAACTTTTAAACGGTTGCCACAATAATAATATTATTTGTGCATTTAAATAAACTCATACCAAGTCTTTATGCAAATGATTGCGCAGTAAGTCATAATTATACAGGGTGAGACAATTTTTTCGTTTATTTTTTGCATTTTTTAAAGGGGTTTAACATTTGACATTTTGATTTGAGCGTTTGATTCCTTCATTTTTGTACAAAAAGGGTATACCTTATTTAAATCGATATATTGTTTATTTAAAAATATTTATTATAAAGTTTAAAAGACTTAAAACACAATTTTTAGGTATTTTCTTCCAAATTTTAATAATTTTCCCAAAAACTGGAGTTTTTTGTTACATACAAATTGTCTCGCCCTGTATAATTATGACTATGGTATGAGTTAACCTAAATGACCAAATATAATTATTATTGTGGCAACGGTTCAAAAGTTACAATTAAAAAACATTTTTTTTTATTTCTAACTTTAAAGGTCAATATCTCCTTAAGAAACTTTTTTTATATGAAGTACTAACATTATTTTGGCTCACTCTATTACCCCTATCATTTTTAACCTCACCTTTCCGGATACCCTGTATATGAAATACTCATTTTTTAAATTTTTAATTCCTTAAAAAAATATCATGTTAAAAATATCTGCATACACCGAAACTTGCAAATACTAATCAAAATTTAAATAATATATCGTATACGAGGTAGGTGCAAATTGACCAATATGAGACGAGAAAATGACCCGTATTTTTGAACTTGGAAAACTTGTTAAAAATTTAAAGTTATGTCATATTTTAAAAGCAGCAACAAACTTCCGGGACTGAGATGTGAATAGGGGTGCTGGGCGGGGTAAAATAAGTAAAATGAGTTATTCGTCAAAATCACATTCAAAATAAGGTAAAAATCATTTTTTTATGAATATTTTTGTTAAAAAATGAAGAAATTTAGAAAAAAAATAAAACCTATGTTTTATAACCCCAAACTAGAAAACAAGGGAAAGAAACCTCATTTATTGCAAGTCAAATATGAAGAGCCTTTGGCAACATCGAAAATATGTCAAAGAGATATATATTTTTTTAATTAAAAACCAGTTAAAAAAGAGACTTAACTAACAAGAACTAACCTGAGGTGACTTCGGGCACGTTAAATTTTAAAAAATCCTCTACATATAGAACTCGAATGCGTAAAGTTGCCGATGTTGCCAAATGTTCAGATTAAAAGTAAAAAACTTTCGAAAAATTCAAATTTTGTTTTTTTTACAAAAAAAAAACACAAAAAATTTTATAACAGCGGCATTATATTATGATAAAGAACAAATATGAGATAACATGTAAGCCAAAATATTTTTTAAAATGATAAAAACAGCAGAAAACCCTATAAGGCATAATTACCTAACAATCTTTTTTTTTCTTATCTTAGATCTACTTTTACAACTGGTCACAAGTGTGAAACAAACAACAGAATCATCGTACATACTGCCCTTTATACTGCCCTTATTTGTCCAGAGCAAACAATTTCGAGAGATCGGATGGTCGAAGTATTTTCAGAAGGATGGAATATCAAAGGTATAAACTCCAATGTTTGTTTATAAAAAACATATTAGGAATTCTTTGAGGTATAATGCAGAAATATTAATAAATATTTATTTTAAGTTTAATGTGGGTATTTAGACTGGGCCAGAAAAGCGATTTTTTTTTGAAACGGTACTGTAAAAATATTATTTATAATGACAAAAAATATTGTAAAAGTAAGCGTTTTTAATATTTAGATTAAGAAGTCTATCATCGCAGCTAGCAGTTTATTGACTACAATCTTTCCCATATAACATTTTTGCAGGCGTTGTACATTTAATTTACTGGCATTGCCAACACTCTTTAATGGCAAGGCATTGGCAAAAAGGTATCAAAAAGACGCGAAAGTGGGCAATTGGCCGTTATTAGACCACGTGTTGCAGATAATGTGATGGCATCCGTCATTAATAATTTATGATGAAAAAATGCGTTTAGTATGATGACATCCATCATTAATAAGTTGTGCCAAAAAATGCGTTTAGGATGATGGCATCCATCATTAATAAGTTATTGGCAAAAAATGCGTTTAGGATAATGGCATTTATCATTAAGTAAGTATTGCAAGTTTTATAAGTTGAATGTCCCAAAAGTTAAATTACATATTTGGAATTTTGTAATCGAAAAAATGAGAAAAAAGGCAGGAAAACTTTATCAATAAAAAAATACATAATATATATTTTTATACCGTAACAATAAACCAAAAAAAAATATAAAAAGTATATAATAAAATTAAAAAAGATAGTAAATCAAAAGAAAACACTTTAAAATAGTAAGTATTTAAGGGACACTTACACTAAATTTTCAGATCCAAAACATACGGAGAAATATTTTAAAGGAGTTAAAAAAAAACTATTAAATATATATAGTTTTTTTTTATTAACACGTCTTTAAAATTTTTAATAAGGCAACTCCCTGATTTCATATAATTTTTTAGGTAACTACAAATTTAAAAGGTTTTAAACAAAATGTTTACAGCTTCTAACAGTCTACTTGAATAACACGCCTTCTTGACTAGCCATCACCAATTAATTACACAACACACTAATTAGGTAATGAATACACTTATTTATGTCTACTAAAAACTATTTCTTTAAAAAAGAAACTATAAAACTAGAAAACCACGTAGAAAACAATTGCACAAAGCGGCCAAACAAAAGCAGATGAGGCAATCTGTCAAATCTTGTATTTCGGCTAAGGGGGAAATTTGAATTTATCACCTTCGGTCGAAATCGTCGAAATTAACCTAGCTAATTTTACCATCATTTTATTTTTATTTTCTCAAAAATACATAATAAACATTTTGTTTGACTTAATTTTTATTTGAATGATTTGTATCAATAAAATGTTAGGAAAAGGCCATTTCCTTTAAATTATGTAAAAAAACATAAAATAATGTTGTTTAGCCGCTATTATAAATAAAACAGATCAAAAAAATTGCTCGAATGTTAGTTAAATACCAATGTTAATAATATGGTTTGAAAAGTATAAATATGCGTTGAAGGTTTGCCTTCAAAAATCCAATATTTATTTGCCTGCAACAAAAAGGCATGCTTTATTTAATCAGGATTGGTATACCACAATTCGCCTGCATGTAAAATTTATTGGCCATTGAGTGTTTATTTAGGGTTAACTTTTTAGTGCGTATTAGATGTTGGCATAATATTGCCACCAATTGCCAATGCTTTACCATCAATGCCAATATGAAAAATGTATATTGCCGGCAAATAGTGTTTGCTGGGTCTTTTACCTACCCATAGCAGAAAAAAGGTATACCTTATACCTTCTTCTTCACATCAACGACCTTCTCTCGTCCACAACTAATTCCATTCATAGTTTCGCCGACGATAGTACCCTTCACTCCAGTTTGCAGGTTCCTAAACCCATTACTAAACCTGACTTAGAAAAACAAACGCAGAGCGATGCAGATATCTCTTTCGCAGGATATTAATTTAATATTGGATTGGGGCGCTAAAAATCTCGTCCATTTTAATGCATCCAAAACACAATCATGTTCCTTGTCGCGAAAAGAGTCATCAAATACTCATCCTCTACTTATGAGCGGCCAAGTTTTACAGAGCAAAGACACCTTTAATCTTGTGGGCGTCACATTTGAAAGTAACCTTAACTGGCATAAACACATTGTATCTATAGCCACGGCAGCTTCAAAAAAGCTTGGATTTCTCTTTCGAGCCAAAAAGTATTTTTCCCCTTCTAATTTATACACTTTATATGTGTCCCAAATCCGACCTCCTTTGGAATATTGTTCTCATATCTGGGGCATAGCGTCCCCCACAACCCTAAGCGTTCTTGATTCTATTCAAAGAAGAGCTATTCGTCTCAATAATGATCCTTCACTTACAGAAAGGCTTCCCTCTCTTGCACATCGTCGAGCTGTGGGGGATTTATCGCTTTTTATAGGTACTTCCATGGCTTCTGCTCTGAAGAATTGTCCAGTATAGTTCCTCCACTTACGGTTCCCAACAGAGAAACTCGTGGTTCCCCGCGTATGCATCCCTATACGGTCCAACTGGACAGGCCTCGAACTTCCCACTTTGTTCGTTCTTTTATCCCTAGAGTTTCTAGATTGTGGAACCTGCTGCCCGCGGAGGTCTTTCCTTCCCCCAAATCTTCAAGTGTTTAAGTCCCGTGTCGACAAACTCCCTTTTACCCTGCTTAAGACACCCACGGTACGTTAGTATTTAGGCTTTTAGCCTTCGTGGTTTGTCCAAAGATTAAAAAAAAATAGCAGAAGAACGGTATACCTTAAAAATATCGTTTTATTTCACACAAAAATGTTCCATTTTATTCCTTTACGCTTTCTCTTAGCCACCCGGCTGGCACTCTCTAAAGGTCTATACAAAATGCTACGACTCATTCTTTGGTACATTTTTCATATTGGCATTGATGGTAAAGCATTGGCAATTGGTAGCAATATTATGCCAACATCTTATACGCATTAAAAACTCAACCCTAAATAAACACTTAATTGCCAATAAATATTACATGCAGGCGAATTGCCGGCAAGCATACAAAAATGGCGACATACCAATCCTGATTAAACAAAACACGCGTTTTTGTTGCAGGCAAATAAATGTTGGATTTTTGAAGGCAAACCTTCAACGCATATTCATACTTTTTAAAACCATATTATTAACATTGGTATTTAACTAACATTAAAGCAATTTTTTTGATCTGTTTTATTTATAATGGCAGCTAAACAACATTATTTTATGTTTTTTACATAATTTAAAGGAAATGGCCTTTTCATAACATTTTATTGTTAAAAATCATGCAAATAAAAATTAGGTCAAACAAAATGTTTATTATGTATTTTGGAGCGAATAAAAATAAAATGATGGTCTTTTTTAAAGAAAAGAGTTTTTAATAGACATAATTAAATGTATTCATTACCTAATAAGTCTGTGTTGTGTGATTAATTGGTGATGGCTAGTCGAGAAGGCAAGATATTCAAGTAGACTGTTAGGAGCTGTAAACATTTTGTTTAAAACTTTATTAAAAGTTTTAAAGACGTGTTAATAAAAATATTATATATATTTAATAGTTTTTTTGACATACCGATAGATGGCCTAATGGACAATAAACTACTACGTTTCTGCAATATCTTCGCTTTTTAACGTCTAAACCCATTAGACAAAAATAATTCGAGAGCGGTCTGCGGTAGGTGATCTCACTTAGCTTTGAAAGAAATATCTTCGGCTAGTGTAAAAATCTGCATCTCCAAGTTGGACAGTGTTCCCAGAGATGGTACTTTGCATTGCAAGGAAATTGCATGCAGTAAGGAGTTTTTTCCTATTTTAATTTTCAAATAAAATATCGCATCATTTTAGCTTTTAAAAAAAGTATATGCGACAATTTTCGTCAATAAGACGTCAGCTTGCTGCTTTTGCCAATAACTTATTAATGATGGATGCCATCATCTTAAACGCATTTTTGCCAATAACTTATTAATGACGGATGCCATCACTTTATCTGCAACACGTGGCCCAATAACGGCCAATTGCCCACTTTCGCGTCTTTTTGATACCTTTTGCCAATGCCTTGCCATTAAAGAGTGTTGGCAATGCCAGTAAATTAAATGTACAACGCCGGCAAAAAATGTTATATGGGTATATTATTTCTAAATAATTTTTTTTCACCTTTTTATTCTTTTTTATATAATTTAAATTTCAACACCTCTCACGTACCTACTTTGCCTTTATCCCATTTTCACAGTGTATAAATAAAATTGCTTGCTGGCTTTGTATTTTCATACGTCTTTTTCACTGAATTTTTATCTTTTTCTTTTATCATTTTTCATAAGTTATTCTGAGCACGCTCCAAAGAAAAATCATGCATATCAAAAAATAAAATTGTTGCTTTAGAGAGAACGCGAAAACGGCGTTTTTACTAAAATATATTATATAAAATTTGTCAGGTAGGTTCAGCAATTGGTTTAATTTTCATTTTTAGTGTTAAAAATAATTAATAATAAAAAAAAGTTTAAGGTTCCACCGAGATTTGAACTCGATCGCTGGATTCAAAGTCCAGAGTGCTAACCATTACACCATGGAACCGCATACTAATCTTACGTCGAAGTCGCAACTTCGCAACTATCACATAGAGGTTGAAAACTATCGACACAAACGTAAATCGATGTTATTTTATTCAACATATCAAGATTTATTAATTAAATTAATTAATAAGGTCTACTAAAATTTCTATATATATTTTTAGCTTTATATGGTAAAAAAATGGTAAAGTATTTTTTTCCAATGCCAAAAATGGGCAATTGGCCGTTATTGGGCCACGTGTTGCATAAATGTGATGGCATCCATCATTAATAAGTTATGATGAAAAATGTGTTTAGATGATGGCATCCATCATTAAAATGGTTTTAGCAAAAATATGCTTTTTAGATGATGGCATTACATTATTTTTTTCCTAATGAAAAATAAAACGCTATTTTTTGAAATGTCCAGG
>JACEGR010010979.1:0-16705 GCA_014170235.1 Listronotus bonariensis | reverse complement strand
ACTAGAATACAATACGTAAAGAACAAAAGACTTACGCCGTAAACGTTACGTTTTTTAAATGGAACACCTTATTTACTATTCCATTTTTGGATTTTATAATTAATTCTAAGGTTGGGTTTATAAATCAAAATTTAATTTTAGTATTAGTACTAAAATAGGGAAACATAATAATTGCTTATGTACCATAAAAAGGTTAAAACCGGTAACTTATTTTTATTCAAGTTTCATTACTTATTTTTTTTAAATGTAGCTAATAATTCCCACCAAAAAATTTCTAAATTTAAGTTAGGTTAATACTAATACTAATACTAAAATTAAATTGTGATTTATAAACTCGACCTATGTGTTTTTAGTCCCAGCAAACACTATTTGCCGGCAATGTACATTTTTCATATTGGCATTGATGGTAAAGCATTGGCAATTGGTGGCAATATTATGCCAACATCTTATACGCATTAAAAAGTCAACCCTAAATAAACACTTATTTGCCAATAAATTTTACATGCAGGCGAATTGCCGGCAAGCATACAAAAATGGCGGCATACCAATTCTGATTAAATAAAGCACGCGTTTTTGTTGCAGGCAAATAAATATTGGATTTTTGAAGGCAAACCTTCAACGCATATTCATACTGTTTAAACCATATTATTAACATTGGTATTTAACTAACATTAAAGCAATTTTTTTGATCTGTTTTATTTATAATGGCAGCTAAACAACATTATTTTATGTTTTTTTACATAATTTAAAGGAAATGGCCTTTTCATAACATTTTATTGTTCAAAATCATGCAAATAAAAATTAGGTCAAACAAAATGTTTATTATGTATTTTGAAGCGAATAAAAATAAAATGATGGTAAAATTAGCTACGTTAATTTCGACCGAAGGTGACCCCTTTGTGCATTTGTTTTCTACGTGGTTTTCTAGTTTTTTAGTTTCTTTTTAAAGAAAATAGTTTTTTAATAGACATAATTAAATGTATTCATTACCTAATAAGTGTGTGTTGTGTGATTAATTGGTTATGGCTAGTCGAGAAGGCAAGATATTCCAGTAGACTGTTGAGAGCTGTAAACATTTTGTTTAAAACTTTATTAAAAGTTTTAAAGACGTGTTAATAAAAATTATATATATATTTAATAGTTTTTTTGACATACCGATAGATGGCGTAATGGACAATAAACTACTACGTTTCTGCAATATCTTCGGTTTTTATCGTCTAAACCGTACCCATTATACAAAAATAATTCGAGAGCAGTCTGCGGTAGGTGATCTCACTTAGCTTTGAAATAAATATCTTCGGCTAGTGTAAAAATCTGCATCTCCAAGTTGGACAGTGTTCCAAGAGATGGTACTTTGCATTGCAAGGAAATTGCATGCAGTAAGGAGTTTTTTCCTATTTTAATTTTCAAATAAAATATCGCATCATTTTAGCTTTTAAAAAAAAGTATATGCGTGAATTTTCGTCAATAAGACGTCAGCTTGCTGCTTGGGAGTATCTGCATTTGCCCACTTTCCTGTCTTTTTGTTATCTTTTTGCCAATAACTTAATAATGATGGATGCCATCATCTTAAACGCATTTTTTTGCCGATAACTTATTAATGACGGATGCCATCACTTTATCTGCAACACGTGGCCTAATAACGGCCAATTGCCCACTTTCGCGTCTTTTTAATACCTTTTTGCCAATGCCTTGCCATTAAAGAGTGTTGGCAATGCCAGTAAATTAAATGTACAACGCCGCCAAAAAATGTTATATGGGTTGCCTGTATTTTTTTAAAATTCAATACAGCCAATCAATGTATTTTAGCTTAGAAAATTTTAAAATCGTAACTAGAATACAATACGTAAAATACAAAAGACTTACGCCGTAAACGTTACGTTTTTTAAATGGGACACCATATTTACTATTCCATTTTTGGATTTTATAATTAATTCTAAGGCCGGGTTTATAAATCAAAATTTAATTTTAGTATTAGTATTAGCATTTCTCACAAGATTCAAGAACATACATTTAAATTGAGGTGTTTATAAATCAAATTTAATTTTCTGGTATTAAGAAACGACCTTGAAATTCTTTAAATCCAAAATTTAAGACTAAAATAGGGAAACATATTAATTGCTTATGTACCATAAAAAGATTAAAACTGGTAACTTATTTTTATTCAAGTTTCTTTACTTATTTTTTTTAAATGTAGCTAATAATTCCCACCAAAAATTTCTAAATTTAAGTTTGGTTAATACTTATACTAATACTGAAATTACATTCTGATTTACAAACTCGACCTATGTGTTTTTAATAGGGGTACTATAGGCCTATTTTTAAGTGTTTTGAGTTACTGAAGTTTTAAAACTCACATTCTCGGCTTATATTATTTATATAAATATATCAATATACTAATATTATAAAAAGTAAAGTTTGTAACTTTTTTTGTTTTTTTTTTTTGTAGAAGCTAATCTTCGGAAATACTGAACTGATCATGAAAATCTTTTCACAGTTAAAAAGCTACACAATTTAGAAAAGTTATAGGCTATATTTAGTGCTCTTTACTGGTCTGCACTGGTCTGCAGTGGTCTGTAGTGGTGTGCAGTGGTCTGTAGTGGTCTTTACTGGTCTGCAGTAGTCTGCACTGGTCTGCACTGGTCTGCAATGATCTTTACTGGTCTGCAGTGGTCTGCAGTGGTCTTTACTGGTCTGTGCTGGTCTGTAGTGGTCTGTAGTAGTCTTCACTGGTCTGCAGTGGTCTGTAGTGGTGTGCAGTGGTCTGTAGTGGTCTGCACTGGTCTGCACTGGTCTGCAGTGGTCTGTAGTGGTGTGCAGTGGTCTGCAGTGGACTTCACTGGTCTGTAGTGGTCTTCACTGGTCTGCGCTGGTCTGCAGTGGTCTGTAGTGGTCTTCACTGGTCTGCACTGGTCTGCAGTGGTCTGCAGTGGTCTGCAGTGGTCTGCACTGGTCTGTAGTGATCTTTACTGGTCTGCAGTGGTCTGCAGTGGTCTTCACTGGTCTGTGCTGGTCTGTAGTGGTCTGTAGTAGTCTTCACTGGTCTGCAGTGGTCTTCACTGGTCTGCGCTGGTCTGCAGTGGTCTGTAGTGGTCTTCACTGGTCTTTACTGGTCTGCAGTAGTCTGCACTGATCTGCAGTGATCTTTATTGGTCTGCAGTGGTCTGCAGTGGTCTTCACTGGTCTGTGCTGGTCTGTAGTAGTCTTCACTGGTCTGCAGTGGTCTATAGTGGTGTGCAGTGGTCTGCAGTGGTCTGTAGTGGTGTGCAGTGGTATTTACTGGTCTGCAGTGGTCTGCACTGGTCTGTAGTGGTGTGCAGTGGTCTGTAGTGGTCTTTACTGGTCTGCAATAGTCTGCACTGGTCTGCAGTGATCTTTACTGGTCTGCAGTGGTCTACGTGGTCTTCACTAGTCTGTGCTGGTCTGTAGAAGTCTTCACTGGTCTGTAGTGGTGTGCAGTGGTCTGCACTGGTTCAGTGGTCTGCACTGGTCTGCAGTGGTCTGCACTGGTCTGCAGTGGTCTTCACTGGTCTGCAGTGGTCTGCACTGGTCTGCACTGGTCTGCAGTGGTCTGCACTGGTCTGCACTGGTCTGCACTGGTCTGCAGTGGTCTGTAATGGTGTGCAGTGGTCTGTAATGACCTTAACTGGTTAGTCAGGTCACTAGTCTGTGTTGGTCTGCAGTGGTCTGTAGTGGTGTGCAGTGGTCTGCAGTGGTCTGCACTAGTCTGCATTGGTCTGCAGTGGTCTGTAGTGGTCTTTACTGGTCTGCAGTAGTCTGCACTGATCTGCAGTGATCTTTACTGGTCTGCAGTGGTCTGCAGTGGTCTTCACTGGTCTGTGCTGGTCTGTAGTGGTCTGTAGTAGTCTTCACTGGTCTGCAGTGGTCTATAGTGGTGTGCAGTGGTCTGCAGTGGTCTGTAGTGGTGTGCAGTGGTCTTTACTGGTCTGCAGTGCTCTGTATTGGTCTGCAGTTGTCTTCAAGAGTCTGCACTGGTCTGCAGTGATCTGCAGTGGTCTGCACTGATCCGCACTGGTCTGTACTATCTGAGATGACCCTTGTAGTGTCAAAGCATTCCGTGGTATACCAGACCAATGTAAAAAAATGTCCGAGGAATTTTCGGACCTATTAAATTTTCAATAGTTGAATCTGCATTTAATTTTTTTAACCACATTCTGTAACACCTTTTTTAATCCAGATCACACTAAATACCCCTTTGAAAGTTAACAAAGTACCTAGATAAAACCCTCTTGATTGAAAGATATTTACATTCTTCCTGTCTAATCCCGGAAAACTTGTAGTAGCCGTCCAATAAATTCCTTTATCATTAACCGCTGACGTTTCTACATATTACTAACTCTAAACTAAATATGCCCGTTTGTCATTGAACACCGATGTATTTAACAAAGTTTAAATAATTTTAAACTTTAGAGATGCGGTGTATTGGTTTAACATTACGTCGGCAGTATCACTACAGATAGTTGTGCTATATTACAAATGTCAAGAAAATTTCAGTAAAGCAAAAAGAAAGATTATGAAAAAATAAAATAAAATCTACTAATAGGTAAAAACTTCAATGACTTTGAGGAATCAGGAACCACCTGCGTGACCCGCATTTTATATTGTTATAATTATTTAATGAAATAATATGAGTAGAAAATATAACTGATTAAGCGTCAATAACTAAAAAACAGTCAAAGATAGACTAATAGTGCCCTTATTAAAAATACTCGGAATTGACCATATAATCCAAAAATGTTATAATAAAAAGGGTGTTTGAAATTGTTTTTGGTTATGATATTTATATTCTCCGAGCTAAAATACATCGATTGGCTATCTTGAAAATCTTTAAAAATATGGGAAAAGTCAGTAAATATGCCGATTTTCCTCTTAAATACAATATCCTGTACAGGTTCGCCCTAGCGATTAGCTCATCTTTATACCTTTTTGTTTTTAAGGCACAAAAATTAGAAAATATAGTCCATGGAAGAACTATGACCACAGCAGACTTCCTAAGTAAATAATAATTAGAGGTTTTAAAAATTAACCCTTAAAATTGAAAACACTCTCGTGGCAGGATATATTTCCCTTTATTCCTCGGGAGTAACAACCCGGTTAACCGCTACCACAATGGTAGTTTTCCGAGAAGGAAACGTAGCTCTTAAAACACATCTTCCCTGAACAAGGGCCAATACGAAAGTAAATATTTAAACAAACTTTATAATTTCTCTCTTAAAAACTTTGTCATTATACTTTTTATACATACCGGGTGCCCACGAAAATACTAGCAAGCCTGTCATTTCCTTGAGAAGTGTTACACCATTTTGAACTGGTCTGCGCAGGCCTGCACTGGTCTGCAGTAGTCTGCACTGGTCTGCAGTGGTCTTCACTGGTCTGCACTGGTCTGCACTGGTCTGCAGTGGTCTGCAGTGGTCTGCACTGGTCTGCAGTGGTCTGCACTGGTCTATAGTGATGTGTAGTGGTCTGTAGTGGTCTTTACTGATCTGCAGTAGTCTGCACTCACTGGTCGGCACTGGTCTGCAGTGGTCTGCACTGGTCTGTAGTGATGTGTAGTGGTCTGTAGTGGTCTTTACTGATCTGCAGTAGTCTGCACTGGTCTGCAGTGGTCTTTACTGGTCTGCAGTGGTTTTCACTGGTCTGTGCTGGTATGCAGTGGTCTGTAGTGGTCTTCACTGGTCTGCAGTGGTCTGTAGTGGTGTGCAGTGGTCTGCACTGGTCTGCACTGGTCTGTACTGGTCTACAGTGGTCTGCACTGGTCTGTAGTGGTGTGTAGTGGTCTGTAGTGGTCTTTACTGGTCTGCAGTGGTCTTTACTGGTCTGCAGGGGTTTTCACTGGTCTGTGCTGGTCTGCAGTGGTCTGTAGTGATCTTCACTGGTCTGCAGTGGTCTGTAGTGGTGTGCAGTGGTCTGCACTGGTCTGTACTGGTCTACAGTGGTCTACACTGGTCTGCAGTGGTCTGTAGTGGGGTGCAATGGTCTGCACCGCTCTGTACTGGTCTACAGTGGTCTACTCTGGTCTGCAGTGGTCTGTAGTGGTGTGCAGTGGTCTGCAGTGGTCTTTACTGGTCTGCAGTCGTCTGCAAGGGTCTGCACTGGACTGCAGTGATCTGCAGTCGTCTGCACTGATCTGCACTGGTCTGTGCTATCTGAGATGCCTCTCGTAGTGTCAAAGCGTTCAGTTGTATACCAGACCAATGTAAAAAAAATGTACGAGGAATTTGCGGACCTATTAAATTTTCAATAGTTGAAAGTTAACGAGATAAAACCCTCTTGATTGAAAGATATTTACATTCTTCCTGTCTAATCCCGGAAGACTTGTAGTAGCCGTCCAACAAATTCCTTTATCATTAACCGCTGACGTTTCTACACATTACTAACTCTAAACTAAATATGCCCGTATGTCATTGAATACCGATGTATTTAACAAAGTTTGAATAATTTCAAACTTTAGAGATAATTATTCTGATGCGGTGTATTGGTTTAACATTACGTCGGCAATATCACGAAGTGGCGTATCTCAAAAATATGAAAAATAAGATTTGAGACGATCTTATTATAAAATTATACAGCGTGTTCCTTAAATACAAGCTAATAATTAAGAAGGTGATTTTTGGACTCATTTGAAGAAAAAAACTTTTTATGGACATATGCCCTAAACGTCTTAACTTTTGAGATACAGGGTGTTAACATTTTGAAAAAGAAACATTTTTTTAACCTATGTTAGTAAAAATATTATACTGAAAATAAACCTTATTTAAATAAGTATTTATTATTTTTGTTACATAATTACTAATAAAAAAATTATAGAACCTAATTTTTAAAAGAAAAAGATGAAAAATAAGTTTTATTTTTTTCTCATAAACTAAACAAGATGCGAAAAAATTAAGAAACATAAAAGCAGTATTTTTACAGGCTTAATCTAAAGAAAGCACAAAAATGTACACACATTTACACAGTCAGTGGTGTACCGTTTTTTTGTTAAAAATATTCTTTCAGTTGCCTCTCGAGACGCCACTGAACTATTAAATGTAATTTACTTAGTGATAGATTATCTCCTTAATGTCAATAATAATAATGCCCAATTAAAACAAAATTGGTTAAAGGATCGTTAGAATATCTTAATAAAATAGATTTTCTTTTGAAAATTTTAACACTCTGTATCTTAAAAGTTAAGACGTTTAGAACATATGTTTATAAAAAGTTTTTGCTTCAAATAAGCCCAAAAATCATTCCCTCAAATATTACCATGTTTTTAGAGAACACCCTGTTATAAAAAAAATAAATAAACGGTTTACTGCAATAAAAATAATGTAGATAATGTACCAAAGTCTAAAAAATAATTCGGTAAGTCCCAGCTACCAGATCGCACCAATATTCTCATCAATCTGGGGTATTGATCAGACAAATAATAAAACCGTTGAGCGTAGCGTATCCAAAGTAAATACTATGATAGAAACTTTAAGTGCCCAATGGTTTATAATTTTTCTGGTCAATGCCCCAGATTGATGAGAAGATTGGTGCGATCTGGTAGCTAGGCCTACCAAATTATTTTTAGTTTTTAGTACAATAAAAACGTTTAACATATATTTTTTTATATATAATTTATTTTCAAGTTTTTAGTTATGTTGTCAAATGATGCTTTTCATTCCATTAAGTTTATTTAACGCCTCACTATAACTAACCAGAACTAACCAAAGATTTTATATTGAGGTCGTAGTTAAAAATATGAAATTTGTCATTTTGTGGCGGCCATATTAAATTTATTTTTTTTATAGAAAGCTCTATTCTACCAATCAAGCCCTTTCATTTGATACCCATATTGAGGTTTAAGTGAAGTAATATATAATCCGCCAATTTGTGGCGGCGGCCATCTTGGATTTTATTTTTTTGTTGAGTGGGCTCCATTTTAGCAATTAAGCCCTTTTATTTGATACCCATATTGAGGTTGTTGTGGAAAAAGTATGTAATCCGCTATTTGGTGGCGGCGGCCATCTTGAATTTTAATTTTTTCATAGGTAGCTCTATTCTACCAATGATGCTCTTTCATTTGATATCCATATTGAGGTAGTTGTGGAAAAAATATGTAATCCGCCATTTTGTGGCGGCGGCCATCTTAAATTTTAATTTTTTCATAGTGAGCTCTATTCTACCAATGAAGCTCTTTTATTTGATACCCATATTGAGGTTGTTGTGGAAAAAGTATGTAATCCGCCATTTTGTGGCGGCGGACATCTTGAATTTCTAATTTTTTCATAGTGAGCTCCATTCTACCAATGAAGCTCTTTTATTTGATACCCTGTTATCCGCGGAGTTATTATTTATTCCTTTGGGAATAGCCCCGGCACTCTGGGCGGCCGGGAGGCTCCCCATGTTGCCTGCGGATCCGGCTAGCTCATTTGCAGGCTCCATGAGACTCTGTTCAGGAACTCCGGGATAATTTTGAGGGCTTACGTTGGCTGCAGGTTCGAATCCTGCACCGGCATTTCCCTCTGAAGCTACCTGTGCAGCATGTCTGGGCGGTAACACCCGTTTGACAGGCGTGCGTGACAGTCCTGGTACCATTTCCATGTTTTCCGTCCTTTCCTTCCACTTGCCAACACTATCTTCCTAAATCCCCAAGTTGCTGGGTTATTAATATTTCCGGCAACTCTTCTTCCTTCGGTTTTTAACTCGGCAAACCACCCTAGTTCCAAAAGGGCACTGGCAACTCCCTTTTCCGTGTTTCTTGGGTTTCCTAAAATGCTGACGTCTCAGATCCTCCGGGTAAGTTTTATTCCTCCTTGTTAACCCCCTAAAGCTCCTCCAGCTTATTGTAAAGTCAGCAACCCACCTAGGGCTCTATAACAGCACCTAGACTTCGTGCATCCGTCCTGAGCTTCTCCGCAAAGTCCCGTGACTTGCCACACCTCTTCCAGGTGGCCACTACTCCCTTGACGTCCCTGATGCCCCCTCCGAGTCTACTGTTTGCCCTAGCTTGGCTGCACCCGCTTTTCCACTAAGAGTCCCTTTTTGGGTTAACCGGCAAAGTCCCCTGACTTGCCACCTCAACTTCGCTTCCCCGAAGCTCTGTAGTTCCCCTTTTAAATCCTAAAGTGCCTCCGCGCACTCACTGCTCCAGCAACCCAAGTTTTCTGCGTGTTTCCCTTTTCGGCCTTTCTGTAAAATCCCCTCACTTGCCAGCGCCGATTTCCTCTTGTCTGGTGTCTATACGTTGCCTTCTTTCTTTTAACACCTTCCCCACGTCTCTATGTCTTCTGCATCCCTGGAACCTCCGTCGTCTCTAAATTTCCCCCACGTCCTGCAGTTTTACCATCACCCACGGAAGAAATGCGCCGTGCCAACACTATTTTATGTGGACGGCCGCTTCTTCGTTGTTTTCCTCCTTCCTGAAGTTTGATGCCGACGGAAATTCCTACGGCATCTGCAATTACCAGCGTTTACGATTTTCTGCTAAGCCGATACCAAGTATCGGCCTAAGTTGCTGCCCTGAAATTGCAAACTAACACAAATAAAACAACTGTAATTTTCTTAATACTGCGGCTCCATGCAGTTCCTCACAAGGCACCTCGATAACTAAAAAGTGGAGTCTTAAAAGCAGCAGGTTCTATCTACTCTACGACGACGGTCTCCAGGTCCCCAAGGCTGATTGACTAGGTGCTGATGTTTACATGGTGCTTCTACTCCGATGTTACCTCTATGACGGTCTGGACTGGACTGTCCCGAGATTCGGGATTTTCTGCTTTTTATAGACTCCACAACACCCCCTACTTAGAGGTGACTTGTGAGGGTGACATACACTTAACCCTTCTTTATTTTCTCAACATATTTACAATTTTCCTTAAATCTAATCCTTAACCTACATATTTTGTTAACTCTTACAGTTCCCTTATGTTTTACAGAATTTTTGCTGTTTAGGCACGCAGGCCATAGCAAAACTTTTTGATTTTCCTGCCTAGGATTGAACTTAGCTTTTTCCTTAACATTACTCTCACTCCTTTTCTAACTTGACTTGTTATCCCCGGTTATTTAATTTTTTACCTATCATTCCCAATGACTTACTCTTAACTGTAACTGCAGTTTATTTTCATTAACTTTTTTAACTGAATCTTATTTTTCCGCAACTAAGTATCCGCGGCCTTAACCTTTCCTTTCCCTCCTCAGTTGACAGCTTTCTAGGACTACCTCTCACTTAGCTTCCTTCTCAATCTTTCCTAGCTTACCCTAAGCTATCCTTCCAAAATTGGAATAGTACCTTGTAGCTCCTTGCTACATTTTTAGGACAACCCTGGACCTCCTGTCCATGTTTCCTCAACATTCCCCTTATTCCAATTTTACCACTTTCCCCAAAATCCGCTAAGCTTGTAGCCTGTACCGGCTCGTCCCACTGAGGTTTCCAGTTTTATTAATCCTGACAGTTACTTAAAACTTTCTTTAAACTCTTAATTTCATTTATTTAACTTTTTCCACTTTACCAGTCCTGAAATTTCCCTTTCTCTAAAATGAACCCTTAAACAAAACCAGCTAAGTTTGATCCCTAATACACTCTAATCAAAACAATGCTTTTTTACTTCAGCCCTGAAGCTTCTTTATTTTTCCTTATCTTACTTTCCTTTAATTGTTGTTAAGTAAAACAAAAACATTTTTTCTTTTGAAACTGAAAATTCCCTAATTCCTACTTGCTTTGGTGTTTTTCTCGTTTACAAAGCTAATCCTAATTTCCCTAACCTTATTGCCTGTTTCTCCTTTAATGATTATTTCCCCAAATGAACTGAACTAAAGAATTATTTTGTGCTCTGGCAAGCTATTTGTTCCTAACCTATTAACTAACCGAGACGGTCAAATCGGCAGTTCTTCAACCGAGATGTCCGCCTTAATTCCTTAACCTACGATACAAACCTTAACCTATCTTAATCCTAACTTATCCTAAACTTTTAACCCGGCACTCGCGGAGCGTTCGGATTCAAAGCGTTCGGCACTCGGGGTTATGAGCGTCCGAACTCACGGTTCTCGGCACTCGGGCTTATGAGCGTCCGAAGTCACGGGTTCTCGGCACTCGGGCTTATGAGCGTCCGATTCACGGGTTTCGGCACTCGGGCTTATGAGCGTCTGATTCACGGTTTTCGGCACTCGGGACTTATGAGCGTCCGAATTTTTACGCCACTAATCACTTTTGTGATTTGTCACTCCGCGCACTTTTGTCCGGCGGTTTTGGACTTGGTGATGTTGAACTGTCCGGCGGCGTGCTGAAGGGTGGAGTGACCGGTTCTGCTGGTCCAGGATCCGGAGGTTTGGCGGGACTTCTGCTGGTGATCTTCGGTTGATCGGCGCGGTGGCTCTCGTAGAATCTGTCATAACGTGGGTATCGGAGGGCGGCCCTCTGGAGTTGGTGGGGACCTGGAGAGTCGTCGTCTGCTGGTACGAGGTCTTTTCAAGGTCGTCGTGGTTCCTGCTTACGTTTCTTGGTGTCTGGCGTTGAATCCGGATCTTCATTAGGATCTGGTTGCATAAATGGCGGTTCATCGTGGGTTGGCGTTTCAGGACGTGGCGGTGGTCGTATGTGTAGGCTAGTTATAACGCTGCCATTTCTTCTTGGATCTTTCTTCGTTCGGTTTCTATGCTATTGAATAGTTCTTGTACTGGGTCTTTTTCGGGTCGTAGGTTCCTATGACAAAGGTCTTCTTTCCTTTTCATAGCCCCACATTGGGCGCCATGTTATCCGCGGAGTTATTATTTATTCCTTTGGGAATAGCCCCGGCACTCTGGGCGGCCGGGAGGCTCCCCATGTTGCCTGCGGATCCGGCTAGCTCATTTGCAGGCTCCATGAGACTCTGTTCAGGAACTCCGGGATAATTTTGAGGGCTTACGTTGGCTGCAGGTTCGAATCCTGCACCAGCATTTTCCTCTGAAGCTACCTGTGCAGCATGTCTGGGCGGTAACACCCGTTTGACAGGCGTGCGTGACAGTCCTGGTACCATTTCGATGTTTTCCGTCCTTTCCTTCCACTTGCCAACACTATCTTCCTAAATCCCCAAGTTGCTGGGTTATTAATATTTCCGGCAACTCTTCTTCCTTCGGTTTTTAACTCGGCAAACCACCCTAGTTCCAAAAGGGCACTGGCAACTCCCTTTTCCGTGTTTCTTGGGTTTCCTAAAATGCTGACGTCTCAGATCCTCCGGGTAAGTTTTATTCCTCCTTGTTAACCCCCTAAAGCTCCTCCAGCTTATTGTAAAGTCAGCAACCCACCTAGGGCTCTATAACAGCACCTAGACTCCGTGCATCCGTCCTGATCTTCTCCGCAAAGTCCCGTGACTTGCCACACCTCTTCCAGGTGGCCACTACTCCCTTGACGTCCCTGATGCCCCCTCCGAGTCTACTGTTTGCCCTAGCTTGGCTGCACCCGCTTTTCCACTAAGAGTCCCTTTTTGGGTTAACCGGCAAAGTCCCCTGACTTGCCACCTCAACTTCGCTTCCCCGAAGCTCTGTAGTTCCCCCTTTTAAATCCTAAAGTGCCTCCGCGCACTCACTGCTCCAGCAACCCAAGTTTTCTGCGTGTTTCCCTTTTCGGCCTTTCTGTAAAATCCCTCACTTGCCAGCGCCGATTTCCTCTTGTCTGGTGTCTATACGTTGCCTTCTTTCTTTTAACACCTTCCCCACGTCTCTATGTCTTCTGCATCCCTGGAACCTCCGTCGTCTCTAAATTTCCCCCACGTCCTGCAGTTTTACCATCACCCACGGAAGAAATGCGCCGTGCCAACACTATTTTATGTGGACGGCCGCTTCTTCGTTGTTTTCCTCCTTCCTGAAGTTTGATGCCGACGGAAATTCCTACGGCATCTGCAATTACCAGCGTTTACGATTTTCTGCTAAGCCGATACCAAGTATCGGCCTAAGTTGCTGCCCTGAAATTGCAAACTAACACAAATAAAACAACTGTAATTTTCTTAATACTGCGGCTCCATGCAGTTCCTCACAAGGCACCTCGATAACTAAAAAGTGGAGTCTTAAAAGCAGCAGGTTCTATCTACTCTACGACGACGGTCTCCAGGTCCCCAAGGCTGATTGACTAGGTGCTGATGTTTACATGGTGCTTCTACTCCGATGTTACCTCTATGACGGTCTGACTGGACTGTCCCGAGATTCGGGATTTTCTGCTTTTTATAGACTCCACAACAACCCATATTGAGGTAGTTGTGGAAGAAATATGTAATCCGCAATCTTTGTGACAGCGGCCATCCCGATTTTATGTTTTTTTTTTATAGTAAGTTATGGCATTTTACACATAAACAAAGGACTGCTGGTGGCTTGCTCTTACATTTAAAAATTAAAATTAAGCAAATTTCGATTTCTTATCCTGAAAACCCCTAAATACTGAATTATGAAAAAATCAAAATAAAAAAATATAATTAACCCGTTATGTCCCAGAATTTTTTTGCAATATATTAAGGTTTTTTTATAAAAAAGGTTTACTTAGGGTTATGGAAACTTAAAAATAGGTAAGTTTTATTTTTCGTGTCATTAGTTTTTTAAAAATTGATGTTGCCATATGGCAACGTCGGGACATATTAAGAATTCGAAATAAGTTAACGATACAAGCAATATTTAAAGAAATCTTTATTGAACTTAACAATATTTATAAGTACTAGTCTTGTAAATGATATCCCTTAAAGCATTTAATACACAGACCAACATTGCACTTCTCGCAAGCAGTACGCATAATACTGTTGCGCATCGTCTTTTTTTCTATAGGAATTGGCCAGTGATTAAGACCATCATAGCGAAGCGTTTCGTAGGGTGTATCTTCCAGTTTACGTTTTCGTGAAGGCCCAGATCCTTTAGCATCTTGTCCAAAGTGTTTGCAATAATATATTGCAATATGGCGCCGAAATTCTTGCTGGGACAAGGTCGGATGTGCCGATCTGTGGAGCTGCCAGGCATTTTGTACTGATACGTCGATCAGCCAAGTAAAAATACAACTCCACCACTTTTTACCTCTATTTCCAATGCGGTATAAATTGACATTCTGATCCATCCGATCTACGCCACCCATGTGTTTGTTATAATGACCGATAACACACGGACGAGACACACTTATTCGCTGTCTTTGAGCTTTAGAATAGCGTTGGACTTTCGACACTGGATTTACTCCAAATGTTGTTGATGCCATTGACACTACAGAATTATCTACCCATTTTGTTACGACAATTTCCGGGTCTTCAGATTTTGAGGAAACAGCGAAACCTCGTGGTTTACTCTTTAGTTTATCCTTGGGATCCAGAGGACAACTTTTGGGAATTCTGTTCTCTCTATGGTCCCAGATGCAGAATACCCACGAGATTTTAAATATGCTAATAGTGGAAATCCGGTGAATAAATTGTCGAAGTAAAATGAAAATGCCAGTTCTTGAACATCAGGTGAAAAATCATCAATCATACTAACAAGTGGAGCAGCACATGTTCCAAACCTTTCTTCGTACAGAGGGTTTGATCTTGGATTGTTACCTTGATATATTTCAAAGTTTACAAGATAACCGGCGGGGGTACATAGCAACCATACTTTGTAACCAAAACGCAACGGCTTGCCTCTTATGAATTGCTTACAGCCATGTCTACCAAAATAAGCAATCATACTTTCATCGTAGGATAAATTTTGCTCAGGATGAAAGTGTTTTAGAAAATTTGATTTCAAATGATCTGTTACGGGTCTAAGCTTCTACATTTTATCCTTATCAGTACCCGTTTTACGACTATCCTCGAAATGTAGAAACTGCAATATTTGTTGAAATCGGTTTCTACGCATTGATTTCAATACCATGACATTTTGAAGATCTTCTTCAGTACTCCAAAGCGTTCTGACACGACTGTGGTAATTATAGCCAGTAATGAGTAGGATAGCAATGAATACTTTTAACTCCTCTACAGAAATATTAGGATTTGGTTTGCCTAGAAAAGTTGCATATCTTCCTGATTCATTACAAATATGCTGAAGTAAATCATCATCGACGAATTTTTCGAACTGTTCATGGGCTTTTAGCAATTTGCAGTCTTCATAATTTGCTGGTGGAAATATTGGAGTCATTCCGGTAAGATTATCTTCTCTCAGGTAAACTTAGTGTCTTTATTAGAAAGCGGAATTGTACCCATATATTTAGATGGAAGGACTTTACGTAAACGACTGGCACCAGAAGAAGTTGATGGTTCAGTAATAAATGAAGTCTGGGGTTCCTTTGTAGAATTCTCTTGAAGTTTGCGCAATACATCAGCTAAAATTTCATCGTCGCTTGAAGATTCATCTTGAGATGTTCTTTCTGACTCTACTAAGGTGTCCTTGATAGAAATAATACGCCGACCAGATCCTAATACTATCTCACAATTTGCCTTTAGCTGACTAGGACATACATCATCGGCCACACCTTCTTCTTCTTCAGTACCGTCGTCTTCACCGCTTAATTCCCCATCCTCTATGTCCGGTGGTTCTATGTACACTGCTCTAGCTTCATCATCATCTGACATAATTTCATCTAAGTAATCCAGAGCTTCTTGAAGTGATATTGCTCTTGTAAAAATAAAACCTGGAGCTAGAATTGTGGATAAGATAAACTAGATGATGGAATGCGACTTTGCTTTAGCAACAAAATAAACGATATTTTCAGTACAAAATAATATTCTGCACAATGTTTCACCTGTAGAGTTTGTTATCAAAAAAGTAAATAGATTTTAACAAAACGTTTTTACTATGTACGAATAGTTTTCATCTAAAAATAAATTAACGACGTTTAATCATAATCATAACATGCAAAAAAAAATTAAATTACTGGTCAATATTCTGAAAAAGTTGATAAAAATTCGTAAAACAAATATATTTTCAACTAAACTAAATAAACAAGCGGGATAACCCAGCGTTGCCAAATGGCAAACGATGAAAAACATCGTGCAAAATATGCCGTAAAAATTAAACTTTTAAAAAAGCAAAATTGCAACTCAATGAACCTATATCCTTCTAGATGATATTACAACGTTGTAAAAAATATATATATTACGAAAAAAATATAAAAAATAAATTTACCTTGTCATGTAGTTGGAATCACATTTTTCCGCCATTTTTCATTTACCTTGAAAGTTAACGGTACGCTCACTGCAAACTCGTTCGTAAGACTGACCTGCCGGTTTGGCGCGCTCAAGAAGGTCCCTTAGTAAGCATAAAACGATGGTCAGCGGACAACATAACGTTAGCTTTGATTGGTTAGAAAAATTGCTTCCGTAGGTAGCCGTAACGTTGCCACTTGGCAACTCTGGGACAATTCGGGTTAATATATAACATTGACAACCCCCTATGTCGCAAACTATTAACTTTTGACTAAAGTGGATGGCGTTAAAACTTTAAACTTTGGCCTCAAAAATTGTAGTAACGATTTGTACAGACCTTTTAGAAGCAAATAATTGGCTAATTTTTATTTTAATAAGAAAAAAAGGCAGCAAAAGAAATCTAAATAATTTAAAAATATATTTTTATTTGCTATAGAAAACAATTTAAAAATATTACTGCAGATTTTGTGGAAAAAAACCGAGTTGAAAGTCAAATATTTTAGAAAATAGTTATTCACATTACGAGGGAGGAAAGTGCCACTTTTTCACCCGTTTTTTTGTAATAAACAAAAGTAAACAAGTTTATTTAGTCGAAAAACGAA
>JACEGR010010978.1:0-16706 GCA_014170235.1 Listronotus bonariensis | reverse complement strand
AAGTAATTTTTCTAAATGGAAACCCCCATCTTTTTACCTTCTCCCATTAAGCACCAAAAATAAGGGTAAGTTTGTATAAGGATGTTCATTCCAAAATTTTATAGTTTTTGAAATATTTACAATTTAATAATTATCTATTCTCACCATGCTTTTAAGTACGGGTAGTTGGCTATGGCGCCGAATTTCGAGGCCATGACCTACTATAAGTCAAACTAAGTATTGTGAGAATAGATAATTATTAAATTGGTAAATATTTCAAAAACTATAAATTTTTGGAATGGACATCCTTATAAAAACTTACCCTTATTATTCGTGCTTAATTGGTCAACGTAAAAAAGATGGGAGTTTCCGTTTGAAAAAATTTGACTTTTAGGGTTTTTGTCCTTATCATTTTTAAGTGTAGTTCTTTATTGTGAAAATATCTAATAAAGTAGTTCTTTTTCTACGAGGAACCCAACCCCAACTCATATAAAAGGCTTTTGTTTAGAAAAAAATGATGGTTATGTAATAGCTTGAAAATGTCATTTTTAACATAAAATTTAAAATAAGTCAAAAAGCGGTTGGACTTATGTTTAGAACACTATACATAAATTATGTTTAGAATTTTACGCAGAATCTAAAAAATAAATAATATATGGGGTGTTCCATTTAAAATAAGAAACTTGACATTAACTTCCGGTATAACCGGAAGTGGTAGAACTGTCAAAATATTTTTAGTTAGTATGTTCCCCACAGACAGATCGCAGCATTTCCTGGTGGGACACCCTGTTTATTGACTCTGAGTAGTACCAACAAAAATCTCTTACACTAAAATACTTTTATTAAATGTTATTTAACAAATACAGAATAAGAATATAACAGTGTTTAGATAATATTGAGATATCCCGGTAACACTAGAAAACAGTAAAAAAGTAAAATACATTATATTTAAAAAGCAGAATGCATCATTTTAACCTAAACTATACGCTCCTGAAGCTTAATACTTTTATTACAAAGTTTTCATGTTAAACGGTAATTATACCTTTTAACATAAAAACAATATAACATAAATTTAAGTGTATTATACCCTTAGTATTTCATTGCAATTGCAGGGTATCTTGGTTATTATTATCAAAGAATACCAATGCATAGAACCCCACAAGTAAGATTTCAGCGTACCCTAAAAATTTTAGTACCTACCCTGACCAACAGATGGCGAAAATAGTACGATGTCGCTTTGCTAGTAGAATTACCATCAGAAATTGATAGCAGTCGCTGACAAGCAGTCGGCCCGATCAGTTAGAGTGGGGATATACTCAAAATTTAATAAAAAATAAAATCCCCGATAAATGGACCCAGTATCCATAAGATTATTAAATTTATCATTTCAGAATAGGATATATCACTGATATAATGAACCTAGACCATAATAAAAATATAAATACTACTTTTTCGTTTATTTTCTAATATGTAAAAATATTTATAATGTTGATTATCTGCAAAACCAGAAAACGAATAGTTTATTTATTGTACAAGATTTTCTCAAATACGGTTTATACAAGTTATATTCTCACCATTCTAAATTGAGTTTGCGTGCAGGTGGATACGTCGTAAAATTCTATTTTTTGATTCGGGTACGAATCCCTGTCTTGCTTGGGTTAACAAAATGCATGTTGCAAATACTTTTGAAAGTATAGTAATGTTATTTATCCTCTCATTCTTCGCCAACAGCATTATACAGGGTGTTTCACAACTTATCCGACAAACTTTAAGGGCTTATTCTACAATAAAAAATAAGAAAAAAACTTTATATGAACATATGTCCTGAACATCGTAAGCGACATTCGTCAGTTTTACGGGAAACGATTTTTTCTTTTCATTGGGTTATTTTTAAAACAAAGTTGGTAATTTTTTTGTACATACATTAGTGCACGGCTTTATTTCAGATGAAGATACGTTCTATATTGATGGTAGTTATTTGGGTACACGCCAAAAAATAAATTAAAAGTACCAAAAACCAAAAAAATTAAAGCAAGTAAATAGAGAACTAAAAATCGACGTTTTGGTGGCAAGTCTGCCACCGCTGTCAAGATAAATTGAATAAAAATAAAAAATTTAAAAATTAACTATTATTTAGGTTTAGAATTTTAAACTTTTTTGCTTTTTTTTAGGAGATTCTAAAAATTTTGACATTAAATGTCAAATACGTTTGTTTTGTAATTCAAATTAAGAAGAAATCTAAAAAAAATATTCAGATCTCGGTTTTTCTTTAAAAATAACGCGATGGGAAGAAAAACGTTTCCCGTAAAATTGACGAATGTCGCTTACGATGTTTTGTCAAAAACCCATCGATATATCCTATTCTGAAATCATACATTTCATGGATACTGGGTCCATTTATCGGGGATTTTATTTTTATTAAATTTTGCGTATATCCCCACTCTAACTGATCGGGCCGACTGCTCGTCAGCGACTGCTATCAATTTCTGATGGTAATCCTATTAGCAAAGCGACATCGTACTACTTTCGCCATCTGTTGGTCAGGGTAGGTACTAAATTTTTAGGGTACGCTGAAATCTCACTTGTGGGGTTCTATGGATTGGTATTATTTGTTATTACAGAGAGGAACTAGCAGTTGCTACTTGTTGATGAAACAAAAGGTAACGCCTAAAGATTTTTTATGACCTTCTTAGTTTTGATTTTTCTTATAGAACACCCTGTATATTTCTTATTCATTAAATTAAAGAAGATGAGAGCTTTTAAAAATACATAATATCTTATGAGGACTTTTTAATTTACGCCCCCAAATTGATGTTTTTAAATTGATTTACATTTTACAGCAAAATTTAAGTTTTAACTATTTTAACCCGCCCAGCATCCCTATTCAGCCCTCGGTTCCTCAAGTTTGTTCACTTATTAATTAATTGAAAACTAAATATTTTCTTTATTGTGATTATATTTAAAAACGTGTTCAAGATCAGTATGTATCCACGATTTAAAAAAAATACAAAAGTTTTTCTAAAAATTATGGATACATAATAATTTTGGACGCTGTTTTGAGTATAAACACAGTGGCGCTGTTCTGGTTAGTTATTCAGTTTTTAATTAAGTGTACAAACTTGCAGACCCGGAGGGTGAATAGGGGTGCTGGGCGGGACAAAATATAAACAAATCATTAACTTAGGGCTTACTTTATTCTTTGTCTATAATAATAAGTATATATCATAGCCCGCTATGCGAAATCAAATTTTAAAATTGGGAACGTCCATTTAGGGTCTTAAAATGAAAAATAAATATAAATTATTATATTTTTTAAAAAGCTCGTATTTTCTACAATTTAATAAATAAGAAATATACAGGGTGTTTCCTTAGAAAAATTATGTTTGGTTTATATCTCAAAAATATAAATTTTTTAAAAAATCTAACCAAACCACTAGATTCTACGTAAAAATATTTCCCAATACCAGTGTTTTACTTTTGTTGTAAGCTACAACATAACTGAAATATGACGAGGGTCCAAACATGGAAAAAAATAATTTCGCCCTGTAGGTCAAAACTAAGAGAGCCATGAAAAATTTTTAAGTGTCATCTTTCGTTTCATCTAAAAGTAGCAACAGTAAGCGAAAACCGCAAGTCTCTATCTCTAATAATAGCCAAGATACCCTGCAATTGCAACGAAATCCGGGCACCCTATACATTTGTTTTTTCCTAAGTAGTAAACATATCTTTACATAGTTTCATCCACAAGGCACCTGTTTCTACATTCGCATGGTTCTGAACAAGTTTGTTTTATACAAAGACATCCACATTTAAGTCTTTGACGGCAAGATTGTAGGCAAATGCATTCCTTACTGCATAACATCTCACAATGATGTCCACATTTTAACAATTTATTACACAGGTATAAACAGTTTAACCTGGTAGGAGTTTCTCCACAACTGACTCTAATAAAATGCGGACAATCAGTACTTTTTACCATAGAGCAGGCGCATTTCTCGTTGCATTTGTTTATGCAAGTATGTCCACAATTTAGTGTTTTATTGCACTTTTTGGTACACTCTATGCAAGGCTCGTTACAACGGTTTGTACAATTTATATGTTTACATGGAAGTGTTTTTTGACATTGATTATTACACTGAGAAAGAGGAGTGCATGGATCTTCACATTTCTCTTTACATAAATGACCACATTCCAGCCTTTTCTGGCAATATTTTTGGCATATCTGAGTACAAGGTTGGCCGCATAATTCTTGGCATTCGTGACCACATTTTAATTTTTTGTTACATTTGGATTTACAAACGCTGACACATATAGAGTTACAGGCATTGGGACACTTGTGACCACATTGCAAAACTTTATCACACTGTTTCAGACATATTTTTATGCATTGTTGGTAACATTTCTTCCAACATTTGTGACCACAATTTAATAATTTTTCGCATGGGAAGTGACAATTACTTGGCAGGGTACATGGTTTATTGCACTCATTCTTACATGGGTGGCCACATTCTAGCTTTTTAGTACATTTCTCCACGCACACTTTAGTACAAGAGTCATAACAAAAATTCTTGCATTTATGACCACATTCTAAATATTTTTCACACTGATTTCTGCATTTAGTGTCGACAATAGACTCACTACAAATATATAAATCAGAATGACCACAATGTAAGGTTTTTCTGGTTGATTCTTTACAAACTACATCCTGTACATTTTTATTACAAGGAATTTCAACAGTATGCCCACATTCCAAAGTTTTTCTGCAAACTATTGTACATGTATCTGAAGACAACTGATCTCCACATTTACTCAATATTTCATGTCCGCACTGCGGAAGAGTTTCGACTTTACAGGCGCAAGTTTCATTACATCTTGCAATACATTTGTGATCACAAATAAGAATCTTGGTACATGGCTTTGTGCAATTTTTTTGATTTGGAGTTTCTGTACATTTCAGCTTGATTTTGTGGCCACATTCAGGTATGGTTTTAAATGAAGTTAAATTGCAAGAACTGCACGATTCACCGCATTTATTTTCACATAGGTGACCACAAGTAAGTTTCTTGCTGCATGGTCTATTACATGTTCTGGTCTCTATTGCCTCGTGGCAAGCAAGCTTTTCAAAGTGAGAACATGTAGCATATAACTTCATAATTTTTATTTTGCATTGGGGACATGATTGATAACACTTAAAAGTACATTTCGGATGATTTTTAGGGTTGTTACAGTCCTTTAGGTTTTTGTTACATACCTCGATGCATTTGTACTAAAACAAAAATTGATAAGTAAATATAATATACATATACCAAATTTTATATAAAAAAGTTCATATAAACATAATGAAGGTCCGGAATACAGGATGTTAAAATTAAAAATAATGTTTTTCTATCATTATCTTAAATATTCCTTATGATAAAATTTGGCAGTTGGCGGGAAAAGCATTTTAAATTTGCACTAACCAATCACAACGCTGAATATAAAATCCGCGAGTGGAAAACCGCTCTCATGGACAGCCGGCTTTAGTCCTGAGTCTGTCTGAGGTCTTAAGGGTCTAGTTCAGCCTTGAATATCACTGGCTTTTGTGATTTAAAATAAGAAAATGAAGGTAAAGCTTTTTTCCTTATAAAGTATTTGGGTATTTTGTTTATTTTTCAAAATAAATAAAATTCACTTAATTACATGTCCATGGATCCCCAAAAAGATTAAAATTTTAATAACTATTAATTTCGTAAAAGGACCCCGCACCATTTGCATTGAAAACCGACATGGGTGAAATTATTTTCTAACCAGAACTAACCATAAAATGAAGACCAAAACATTTTAGGATACATTTTTTATTGCACTTTTGAACTTTTAATAAGCTTTGACAGTTCAAGGGTTTGGAAAACACCTACAGGATGTGCTAAGTTAAAATTAAAATGATTATTACTTACTAAGACCTATTTAATTTGACCCATTATAACGGCTAAAATACTAAAATATATTGAAATATATGAAAAATTAGGTCACATTTTTTAAGAAAACTATACTGAATTATAAGTTTTTTTTTAGAAATATACCAGGGGTTCCATTTAAACTTAAAAAATTGCCCGATATCAGAAAATTGGGTTTTGTTTTTGCTATAAATTAGTTAAAACCCTAAATATCTAAATAACGTTACACTGTTGGCAAAGAAATTGCTGAAAAAACTTGTCCTGTTTTTGTTCCCAAAATCTAAAAATGAAATAATATAGAGGGTGTTTCATTTCAAATAAGCGAGTAATTTCCACTCTAAGGTAACACAGGTTAAATATTAGTTTCTGGACACCCTGTATAATTTTTGATAAAAAATAAAGAAACTTGATGGCACTGGTTAATATTCTAGCAATGTAACATAATAAACAAAGTCACAAGTAAGTAGAGTAGGATATATTAAACTTTTAAACTTTTGTTCTTGTCAATTTTTTTCAAAATCCGAAATATCTTAAAAACCTTACATTTTTGGTATAGGGATCGCTCAAGAAACTTTTCCTATTTTTATTCGTACAATCCAAAAATGGGTTACTATACAGGGTGTTTCAATAAAAAAACTTTAATATGAAACTTTGTTTTGAGGCACCCTGTATAATTCTTCATAATTTTAAATTTTGCTTCCAAAGTATTCATGTAAAAAAATATTTTTAAAAATAATACACTTTTGTACCAAAGGCAGAGGCGTTTGTAGTGAGCCTTTATGTATATGTCAGTAGCCCAATTTTTGAATCACCCTGTATTTGCCTTAATTTAATAATTACGTAAAAATAAATTTTAATATCTTTTTCATGCTTTAGCATTGCATTATTTCAAATAGATTAAAATAAATAGTTTGTTGTTATATTCATTTTAATTTTAACTTAGCACATCCTGTAGGTGTGTTCCAAACAACTTAAACTGTCAAAACTTATTAAAAGGTCAAAAATGAAATAAAAAAATGCCTTTAACTGTTTTGGTGTTCATTTTAGGTTTTAAACCATTTTAAATATGCTTGTATTAGTACAATTTTTCTAGGATATGATTTGGACCACCCTGTAGATTCTTTGCGGGTCAGCAAACTTCAAAACCTAATTCTATCTTTTAAATATATTAGTTAGGGATCCCTGGACCATTTTTCCAAGTCATTACTAAAAAGCTAATTTTTCGTGAGTAGCTTCATTTTAACGTCTCATTAATGATCCTTCACTTACAGAAAGGCTTCTCTCTTGTCCATCGTCGGGCTGTGGGGATTTATCGCTTTTTATAGGTACTTCCATGGCTTCTGCTCTGAAGAATTGTCCAGTATAGTTCCTCCACTCACGGTTCCCAACAGAGAAACTCGTGGTTCCGTGCATATGCATCCCTATATGGTCCAACTGGACAGGCCCTCGAACTTCCCACTTTGTTCGTTCTTTATCCCTAGAGTTTCTAGATTGTGGAACCTGCTGCCCGTGGAGGTCTTTCCTTCTCCTCCAAATCTTCAAGTATATAAGTCCCGTGTCAACAAACTCCATCTTACCTAGCTTAAGACACCTACATGGTACGTTAGTAATTAGGCTTTTAGCCTTCGTGGTTAGTCCAAAGATAAAAAAACGAGACGCCCAACTTTTTTCCTTTCAACAATTTTCGTTGGTGGTAGCTTACAGGGGTAGCAAGGTTGAAACATGTTGATTTGACGAGTATGAAAAATATATTACCAACAGCGTAATTCGCTGTTAATTCTGAGATACGTAATAATCTAAATAAACTGAAAAATATGTGTCCTACAAAATTAAAGAATTCATTCCAAGAGTCCTCCACCAACATGTACATATGATTAACGATGTTATCAAAAGTTACTACTAACCAGCTGATTTCTTTTTTGTTGGTTAATTAATATCCATATGGATTTAACACCCACATTGTCCTATAAATTGCGTGGTACCAAAGACAATTATAGTTTCACTCTATAAATGTCTTTGGTGGTACATAATCCTGGTCCCACGCTCAAAAGATGTAGTACCTATACTTGATAAAAAAATAATTACGAACATGCTGAATCTTCCAGAATATTCGTTTCAGTGAGACGCCCTAACTTTTTCCTTACAATTTTCGTTGGTGGTAGACTGGTAGCTTACAGGGGTAGCAGGAATGAAACATGTTGATTTGACGAATATAAAACATTTATTACTAACCATCTGATTTTTTTTCGTTTGGTTAGTTAATATTTATTTAATTTACCACCTACATATTGTCCTACAAATTGCGTGGTCCGTTATCCCAGTCCTCCAATTCCATAACTTTTACTCCTTTTACCTGAATTTTAAGAATACATAACAAAAAAAGTAACAAAATATAATTTTAAATATTTGACAAATCTTGACGTTGATTATATCGATTATATTATAACCAGGTAAATTACGTGAAAAATATGAATAAAAATTGTAGTTATAAAATAAAAAGATTTTGGTGATTCAAATACAGATTGTTGTATGTATATTAAAAAATCAGCTTATTTAAATTTTAAGACATATGTTTTTACTTTATGCTGTGTTTCAAATAGAAAAACGAACATTACAAATCTTGTCGGACTAGCAATACAGACCTGTTTTTGTAGGACATTACTTTATTTAAACAAAACAACACCTGATAACCTAACACGTGATATCTTTGTCCTACAGTTACTAATAATATTTTTTGTTTTTGTGGTATTGACAACTTTTGAGCGTAGGACCAGGATTACATACCACGCAATTTGTAGGACAATGTGGGTGTTAAATTATATAAATATTATTTAATCAACAGAAAAAAATCAGCTGGTAAGTAGTTGCTTTTTATGACATCGTTAATCATTCATGTTGGTGGTGGAGGACTCTTTGAATGACCTTGATTTTGTAGGACAAATATTTTTTCGGTTTATTTAGATTATTATCTTCAGAATTAAGAGCGAATTACGCTGTTACTAATACATTTTTATACTTGTTAAAGCAAAATATTTCAACCTTGCTACGCCTGTAAGCTACCACCAACAAAAATTGTTGTAAGGAAAAAGTTAGGCGTCTTGTTAAAATGAAGCTTTACTCACGAAAAAGCAGCTTGTTAGTAATGACTTGAAAAAATGGTCCAGGGATCCCTAACTATATGTATTTTTAACCAAATAACCAAAATTCCGATCTTCTATCTATAGGGTCTGCCAAATTAGACTTGCACACTTTTAAACTAATAATAACTTTTTATCTGTTACAGGGCTAATAGGAAGATGTTTTTCCTAGGTTTGCCAATTTTGGTCAAATAGATTTAGACAGGGTTGGGCTTAAGGGACTTTTTCAAAATACTAAGCTAAAATAAGTTTTTTTTTGTAGAAAAACTATAGGAAATGATTCAGTAAAAGCGAATTTGTCAACAATTTACGGATTTAGGAATTATAATTGTTTCTGATAAATAATGACCCCATAAACCATGTATTTTCTCTATTTTAAAAATATTTTTTCTTCTGTCCTTGGAAAATCAAAGAAGTGAAGTTACCATGGTTACTGAGTTAGATGCTGACCAAACCTAACAGTAAATTAATTAAAATTAAACGTATTAGCCTTATTGTAGATAAATTTAAGCTTATTGCATCATTCTGGGAAAAGTCCCGTAATTCCAGTCATATCCAAATCTAATTTACCAAAATTGGTAAACCTAGAGAAAATATATCTTCCTATTAGCCCCTTAAAAATGAAAGATGGGCGCAACGGATAAAAAGTTATTATTAGTTAAAAAGTGTGCAAGTTTAATTTGTCCCACACTGTATGTTTGATAAAATGTATTTCAAGTTAAGTAATATAATGTGTTTTTTTATATCACCTAGTGACGTCACTTTGGGCAGCCCTAAATTCAAAATATCACCGGTGACCCCTCTAAATTCTTGTGGAAATATTACCAGTAGGGATGGGACTCTCACATAATACAATCCCAAAGAATTTCACCGATGCAAGTTTTCAATGCAAATGGTGCGATTTCCTTTTGTTTCTTTAGATGCTATTGTATTAATTTAGTATTTGTTGTATTACATTACATTGAAAATAGATATAAAAAATCAAAAGTAAATATTCAAGATTTAAAAGAAAAACAAAGTTTTTAAAGAGTTTAACATCCTGTATCTTAAAAACAATGCATTTTCTAATCCATGTTAATATGAATTTTTGTTCATAGAAAAATCTCAGGAATCCGACATATTCTTTTGCAATTAGATAGCACCTTGTATAGCGTGGTCTACTATGTGTATAACAAATGGAAAATTTATTATTTTTAATTAAAAAAAAAAGATAAAGATTATATTAGCAGTAATTAGTAATTAAATGTTCAAAGATATACAGGCTAAGTCAAACAAATGAAATGATAAACTATTTTATAGCATGCATCAGAGTAGATGTTACAAGAGGACAAATGGATCAAACATTTGTAAATGTTAAAAGCATTTTGGGAAAATTGGTCGCATGGTCCAAAACTAAAATACGGAACTTTACTTTAATTCGTAATATATATTATTAGTAGTATAGTAGCATATTACCAACAAGGGTAAAATTTTATATTTCTTTGTTTTCGTTAGTTTTCCCAAAATGCCGATTACAATTCAAAAATGCTTGGTTCATTTTTAAGCTGAATTTATAGATTGACGTTTCCGTTATCGATCGCCGTTTCGGTTTCTGATATGGGATATTGAAACGGTAAACAGAAAGCATAAATTGACAAATGGAAAAATGTTTTTTTATCTCCTAACTGAAAACCTCAAATGACAAACGGAAACAGAATCGTCGATCTATAATTCCACCTTAAATCTGGATATCTAGATGCCCACATATTCTACGACACCTTATATATCACACCAAAGCCTACCGATTGATGATGAGGATCATTGTCAATATGACATGCTCGACGACATTTATGTCCGCACGACACTGTTTTATCACAAACTACTGAGCAGGTTACAGACTTATTTTTTCATATAGCATAACTTTTCTTTTTTATGTCCACACTTAAGAGTAACTTCCATTTTAAATTGGCACTCATATGTGTTAATATCTTCAAAGCAAGGTATCATTTGTGTATGCCCACATTTGGGAATAACTTTTTCAGTTTCAATTTCACATTTTATGAATCTAATATATTTAGGGAAAATATTGATAAAACAAGGAATCATTTGCTTATGTTCACATTTTAGTTGAGTTTCAATTAATGCTTTGCATTTGAATACTGTAAGGTCAGTAGAACATGGAACAGTTTGCATATGCCCACAGTCAGGTGTAACTTCTATTAATTCCATGCACCTATTTGTACTTGAGTTCATAAAACATGGTAGAGCTTTTGTGCCCACATGATAGTTGATGCTCTACGAGATAATTGCAGAGACCACAATTCTCAAAACATAGTTTTTTGCACTTGTGTTTCTCGTTGTCACATAACGGCCTAAAAAGTAATTGCATGTCTAAAATGCAAAAAAAATGGAAAATATATCTCTTGCTATTTAAATATACTTATTTATTTAAATAAAGGAATAGGATGTCAAATAAAAAAAAATCTGCGCACTCCTCGGACCAAACTCCCGGCAAAAAATTGTGTCGCCATTACACCCACATAGTAAAGATATCATTAAGGTTAGGTTGGGCTAATAAAAACATGAATGGGAAAGTTATAAGTTAAAATTTACTTGAGTTAAATGCATAAAAAGATTTTAAAATAAATTCAATTTTTTTTTAACTTTATCTAAACCAGAGGGATATTTTTCTAATTTTTTTGTCTTACAAACTTGTCTTACGACTGGCGTCATTAAAAGTGAATCAATAAAAATAAAAGCGCTTGTTTCTACTATACATTTTTAGTTTTGTTTTGCTTTAAACCTCAAATTTTACTATATGCGCCTCTTTTTGCTTTTTTAACCTCTTACACAATGGTTAGACACTTGTTGGACATCTTGCTAGGCCGCTAACAGTCGCTGTGAGCTGCTGTAAGATTGACGTCATCAATTTGTCAAAAAAAACCAAAACGCTGGTGCTGTAAGCAGCTAACGAAGAAAATATGGTTCAGAATATTTCTTGGTATTGTACTAAAATTATGATAATGTTTTATAATTTGTGTTAAAGCCCTAGTTACACGATCCGTGGTTTATAAAAAGTATAGTCTGCGCTTATTTTTCATGGCCAGCCATACATACTTTAAATTAATTGTTTTCTTCTTTTTTTCTTCTGTTCTTTATTCTTAAAACAGGATTATTATCTACGTTTGTTTAAAGTAAAAAATGATCACTATTTTCATGGCCTACTTTTTACCCAATAATAATAATGAATATCATAATATGCAATGTCACAGAAGCGGATTATAATAAATAAAAACTATAATAAACGATAAAAAATGTAAAAATAGCAATTTAGCAAAACAGTCATTTAAGGGTTAATTATTGATGTTTAACATTTAATGCGCTAATCTTTTTGTTAAACTTACCACAGACAAGGTTGTTCACAAATATATAACTCGTGATTAGAATCATACCCATGACATATTTTAACACATCTATGTCCACATTCTAACATAGCGTTGCAAAGTTGATTACAACCATGTGGAACTTTGCTAAAATCAGCAGGTTTTGACACAAGTGTAATATGTTCTTTGTGCTTTTGCAACGTAGAGGTAAATATTTTCCTACTGCATTTTGGGACTCTAAAGTTGTCCTTATAGATTTCCAGATCTACAAGAAATGGTTAACTAAGTGTTAAAAACCTACAATTAAAAAGGGATTTGATATTTTGCTTTTTAATAAGATACTTACCTCAGTTGCTTCACATAGTAGGGTCATGTTTCCTATAATGAACAAACCAATTCTGGCTCTAGAAAGAGCCACACATACTCTATTATCAATAGAAAGAAATCCAACTTTTTTTTATTGTTACTTCTTACAAGTGACAACAGTATAATGTCGTTTTCTTCTCCTTGAAAGTTGTCTACAACAGCTATTCTAACCTTTTTAAGTCAGGATGTAAGGACTTTTCCTGTTCCGTTTTTAAACAGTAACTTTGACCAAGATAAGTAGCCAAAATAGTAATTTGCTGTGGTTTATAATTGTTATTTAGTAGATAGATAGCTAACTCTATTAAAAATTTAGCTTCATGCAGATTCATCTTACTTGAATCTCCATAGAGTTCCTCAGGTTCCATATGATCCACAAAATATATGGGATGAGTAATCTCTGAAATCATTGGATAATTTTCCACTGAACTATGGTTATAAAGTTCCTTGTAAAATAATGGTTTAATTAAACTGGATATTTCTGGTCGCATCCGATGTTGAACTTTTAAGATGTGACACTCAACATTATTCTGAACCATTCTTTCAAATAAACTTATTCCAAGATTATATTTTTTTCAATTGTATAGTCAGATGTCGTTGGTCTTAATTGTTGATGATCCCCTATAATGAAATATTAGGAAAAAGATTAAAGCTTAGATTTTCTTAATTTTTTAAAAAGTTTGTATAGACTCTTTTTAAAGGGTAATATGTAGTTATCTAAATAAAATTTTGGCAGATTAGACCTTTTATGGCAATGTAATGTGTCCTCTAACCACAGCAAATAGTTGCACTTCTATTTATATTATTTTTGGAATTATAAGAATACAATTTTTTACCAATCTCAAAATTTTATTTCTATGTCGCTTATCGTTAACTTTATGAAAATTATATTTCTTATAAAAACATATTTGACGTTGTTTAGGTTTTATGATCCTTCTAAAAGTTTTTTCTTAAAAAAACACAGACCATAAATCGTTTTGTTTTACATAAGAAATAACCACACTGGTTTTCTTTAAACGTCCAATCTGTAGTTTTATCTAAGAAGATGCGCCTTTTCGTATTAAAGACGATATGCAATCGAAATACGGCTCAGTCAATCGTAAGACCAGTCCCTTGGTAAGTGAAGTTTTTATTATTGCCAACTACAGTGGCGACGCTAGGGAGGAGCCAGGGGTGGCCCGGGCCACACGTAAACATGTCGTGCCCCTCCCTAAAATAGGAAATGGGTGCTTTTAAAAAGGCATGAACATAAGTAAATTCTTTTAAGAAAATGTATTATGTGTTGTTGTACTGACCTAGTGCTTTTTTTTTGTTCCAAGCTGTTTGCTTTTTGGTTGTAATAAAAACATTTTTGTAGATACAAATACATCCCTTCTAAAATTACTGTCCTCCCCCTACTCACCGCTACAGCAATAAGCTGGCGTCGCACAGTGGATCGAAGTATAGGGGTATAGCGGCCATAAATCCGAAAATTTTCCCCTTGGCAAAATAATAAAAAAACTTATTTAAAGATTAGGATTTAAAAATAATTATATGCGTGCGGTCTAAGTGTTTATAATTTTATGACGTCTGTAATAGGGCTGGCAACCGAAACCGGTTAACCGGTTTTCGGTTAATCGCGGTTTTGGCCAAAACCAAAAACCGGTATTCGAAAACCGGTATTCGAAAACCGGTCTCGAATACCGGTTAACCGGTTTTTGAAAACCGGTTAAAAGTTTTTTTTTCTGCTTCTGGTCGGTATTAAAACCGGTTTTTAATATTCGGTTAACCGGTTTTGTTTTTTTTCCGGTTTTTGCCAGCCCTAGTCTGTAAAAGTTTTATTTTGTAAAGATTTTTTTTGCTCTACTTAATAAACCTAAAACAAAATAAAAATAATTTTGCAGAATACAAAAAAATAACACATATTTCACAAATTAAAAAAAAGACCCCATTATAACTGCATGTAAAGTTAAAAAATAATATTTATGTAACAAATATATTTTCAATCACCAGTAACAAATAAAAACATTCTCTAAAAGAAGTTCTTTAGCTTCTTCAGCTCTAAACCTTCGCCTTTTTTCCACGTATCCCGAAATACAGCCAAAAAGGGTCAGAGGACAGCAGGAGGCAATTCAAACATTTTGATTTGTGACATACCGTGAATATTTTCGACTATTGCCTTTTCTGAACCTTTTAAAATCTTTTATCCAACACTTATATACAGGGTGTTATGGAAATACTTTAATATATTGAAATGGGTGACTCCTGGGACAGTGTAGAGACACACTGAGTACTTTTTTGTTTAATTCAAACTTTTTTACAATTTGTAAAAATACCTTCTTTTCACCTATCTGCTACGTCCCTGGTTACGTAAATACTATAAACACCAAGCCCGTTCGTTAGTCACAGACAGTAGGCGACTTTGTTTGCGATGTTGCCAAACGTCCTATTTTATACCCAATAAACGATATAAATACATAATAGAATAAAAAGGTAAAATGTTATTATATTCTATTTTTTTATAAATTTACTTTAAAAAATTATTAAAAACCTTATATCAAAATAAATTGTAACAAAAAAATATTTAAATAAAGGTGGATTTACCTTCAATACGGTATATGTTCAAAATGCCCTCCATTTGATTCCAAACATGCATTTATTTTCCGCTGCATACTGTTTCTCACACGCGCAAAAATGTTTTCATTGTTTCTTATTTGCTGAGCCGCTAGTTCCACACGATTTCGCAACTGTTCTAAACTGTTAATGGGTTCACTATAAACAAACTCTTTCATAGTTCCCCACAAAAAAAATCGCATGGATTAAGGTCGGGAGACCGAGGAGGCCATCGAATAGGTCCACTGCGTCCAATCCACCTATCTCTAAAATTTTCATTTAAATAGTCCGTGACTATTCTCGCGTTATGACAAGGTGCTCCATCTTGAAGTAGCCACATTTGTCGTATAACGGCTAAAGGGACATCATCTAATAAATTGGGAAGGTCGTTCTGCAAAAAGCCAAATAACCTTCCCCATTTAGCCTTGCTGGCAAAATATGGGGACCTATTAGTTGATTGTCTATAATACCAGCCCAAACGTTAATAGAAAATTTTTCTTGATGGTGCGTTTCGCGGAATGCGTGTGGATTTTCTACGCTCCAAATATGCGTATTGTGTTGATTAAACACACCATCGCGAGTAAAACCGGCCTCATCGGTAAACAACACATTGCGAATCCAATTTGGTTCATTAGCAGTTTTTGCAAAAACCACCGACAGTAATTTCTACGCAAGGCGTAGTCTTCTGGTTTTAACGCTTGCACTTTTTGCACATGATAAGGATGTTGACGATCTTCATGTAATGTTCGCCACGTTATAAAGTTTGAAGCCCGACCGATTTGTGACGTTAATCGTCTAGTACTTATACTAGGATTATCACGAACAGAATTTAAAATTTCCTGCTCTGCGGCCAGTGTGTTTTCGGTACGTCCTCGGCCTCTATCTGCATTTACACCTCGAAAGCTTCCCCGGTCTCGAAGTTGTTGAACTACAGACACGAAAGTTCTTTCACTAGGGGTGTTCCGATCTGGATATCGCTCTTGATATAGCAGCCTGGCTTGCCGAGCATTTTGCCTAGCATAATTTTGCAGAATACAAAAAAATAACACATATTTCACAAATTAAAAAAAAGACCCCATTATAACTGCATGTAAAGTTAAAAAATAATATTTATGTAACAAATATATTTTCAATCACCAGTAACAAATAAAAACATTCTCTAAAAGAAGTTCTTTAGCTTCTTCAGCTCTAAACCTTCGCCTTTTTTCCACGTATCCCGAAATACAGCCAAAAAGGGTCAGAGGACAGCAGGAGGCAATTCAAACATTTTGATTTGTGACATACCGTGAATATTTTCGACTATTGCCTTTTCTGAACCTTTTAAAATCTTTTATCCAACA
>JACEGR010010977.1:0-16712 GCA_014170235.1 Listronotus bonariensis | reverse complement strand
ACATTGGCAACATATGACTATGGATATGACAAACAATGCACATTTAGTTTGCTCTTTTATGAAGCACTTTAAAAAATTAAAGGGGAGTGAGACTTCATACTTCTTAGTTCTTATAAGATCTGTTTCACCACGCATTTTGTCTGAAAGCTACTGGGGCATCTATATTGCTAACTTTGCGTCACACAATTTTATTTTGTTTTCTTATAATGTCACCAAAAACCAGATCTTTTTCATCCCAATCTTCTATACTTTGTTCACTATAAATTGAGAAAAACACCTGAACAAAAAATGTATTTCATTGGTTAAAATAGTCAGTAACCATAGTTACCAGAATAAAAAGTGTATTTTATTGGTTTAAAACTACAGTTACCGGAATTACTAGCAGTGCCGTATTAACTATTTGAGGCGCCCTGGGCTAGAATTCCCGGAGCGCCTATTTTAAAACAAAAAAAAAAAAAATTGAAGAGCAAAAAAAAGGTCCTTTCCTCCGTACCGCCTATTTTAAGTTCCAGGTGCCTTACTTCATCACCCGAAATAAATAATACGGCCCTGATTACTAGGTATTTATTATCAATATATGTATAGTGGCCAAAGTAAAGCTGGTTGTCATCGTAGCATTGGTAATAAATCTGGCTCCACAATTATGTTTTTCTTTCAGGAACAACTTAGTCTTCAAAGTCATTGCCTGAACCTTCAGAAGAAATATCCTCCTTATTACTCTTATCTCACATTTCATAAAGTTCTTTCTCTGTCATGTTTGTTAGCCTGAATGGCAAAGGATGACGTTAGCTTGTATAGGCCATGTTCAAAATAAACACACCTGTCATTTATGACATGATAAAATTTAAATATAAAAAATATGAATAAATGGGTAGAAATTATGATATTTTTAGTTTTTCTTTAACAATGTCTCCCCAGTGGCGTAGTGGACAGAGCTTTGATCTTTGAAGCCAGAAGTCGCCAGTTCGATTCCCAGCAGGGGAGACATATTTAGGTAGTATAGCTAATTTAAAAATAATGTCCGTTGTGCGTCACTGCCGCGTTGTCTAAAAGGTGCTGTGAAATGCAAAAACTGCATGTTTCAGTGCTTGGACAACGTTGACGGAACAGGGAAACGAAATTATGTTTGTTTTCTATCGCTGTATTTATTACCATTGTGACTGCATTTTCTAAGCTTTGCTACATTTATCAAACTAAATATTCTAAACTACTTGGAACTTGCATATACAGTGCTTGTATAAATTCAGGACCCCCCTCCTAACTTCTGAATTGTTTAGTATTTTTTCATGAAGAATTTGATGAGGACTTTAGTGAGACAACATAAACCAAATTTTAGACAGGAAATGACAGATATAAATGTCAAACTGACAGCTGGGCGCCATTTTGAAAAGAAAAATTAAATGGAAAGGGGGTCTTGTGGCACATCATTTTAAAGCTCCTGACGAGTTCTTTATAACTCCAGAATATAAAGTCAATACCTTTACCTACTACAAAATGGCGGTACTTTGAAAATTACCTGAATACCTCATTTATATAGCCGTATTTCCGAATCCAATAAAGTTAGATACACATAATGTGGTATTTTCTTAAAGCTCTTTTAAAGATTTATTTATTGGTAATATTGGTAATACTATACAGGTTAGGACAAAAAGTATAATTTTTTTAATGACGCACCCTGTATATTAGATCACCATTAAAAAGATATCTAAAAGACCTTTAAGAAAATACCAAATTAGGTATATCTAACTTTATTAGTTTTGGAGATATGGCCATCCAAATTTCAATCTGTAATGATGTGGATATCTGTATTCAAGTAATTTTCAAAGTACAGCCATTTTTTCGGGGGTAAAGGTATTTACTTTATATTTTGGGGTTATAAAGAACTCGTCAGGAACTTTAAAATGATGTGCCACAAGACCCCTTTTCCATTTTATTTTTCATTCTAAAATGGCGACCAGCTGTCATTTTGACATTTATATCTGTCATTTCTTGTCTAACATTTGGTTTATGTTGTCTTACTAAAGTTCTCAAATTTTCATGAAAAATTACCAAACAATTCAAAGTAGGAGGGGGTCCTGACTTTAGACAAGCACTGTATATAAACGTACAAAATAGTTAACACATTTTTTAGAATGGTGCCTATCCTAATTTTTTGTAATAACTATAAATAACGTGCTATTTTTAGGTCGGTCTGGTCATTTAGTAGATTTATTGAAGGTTTGACTCTAAGATGTTAAGTTTTTGCTTTTCGGAGTTAGTTTATTTTCGAATTGGCAAATTTCGCATCGTACCCTTAAATTTTTTAACGAATTATGCATAATATACAGTGATTTCCAAACTGTGGTCGACACGCCAAAGTGGTGTGTGCGGCTCTGATTATGAATCATTATTATTTCATGCTAAATTGACTTTTTAAAGGAGCCATGTTGGGATAAATCATCGTATTAAGGCAATGTTTGACCGGAAAAAGCAATTATAATTTATGAAAGCAATTTGTAATGCAAAATTTAAGATGCAAGCCAATATTTGCAGAAAAAATGTTATCTTTAAACAGCCTTAGTTTACAGCTACAAGGTATTGGAATAAAAATTCAATTTGCAATGTCAATACTTGTTTATCAATTAAGTACTGGTTCTATTCAATTTATTTTTTTCTTGGTTTTGGTCCCTTCAGGTCCAATCCACCACTCTCCCCCTTCCGGACTATGCTTTCCAGGGCTTCGTCGGCGGAAAATCTGGATAATCGAGCTTTAGCTCCCAGAAATTCAAAGAAAACAAATAATTCAATAATCGATGCAATGCATAAATTGTCGGCTGTCAAACCAAGATCTGCTACTGGTGTTACGTATAACCTTCACTTCCACTACTGACAGTTCCCATGGCACGCCCATCTATTTCCCGCCATTTGAGAAAAACCTCGTGTTCACCACCAAACAGGATACCATCAGCTTATAGGAATCTTCGCTCACAGCGCTTAGATCCAGTAGAAAGATGCCGTCAACTTAGCGTGAATCTTTCCTTGATCCCCGAAGGTAAAAAACGTTCCGATGCCTATCACTGACTAGAAACGTTAAAGCTTATAAATGCTGACTTACCTGATTTGACCTCCGCGAAACCGCTTTTAATCCTTGAGTCTTCAAAAAATGTTTTGGATGCAATTTTTAGTGGAAGTAGTTTCCAAATCAGTAATTAAATTTTTGTTATCTCTTGAGATATACAGGGTACAATAAAATGTGTGATTTCAAAAACACCCTGTATATTATACCACCAGTTAAAAGATCTTTTAAAGACCTTTAAAAAAATACCACATTTTATATACTTATTTTTATTAACTTTTCCCAATATGTTTGCATTTTTTTTATCTTTTGACATCCCACGAAGGCATATGCCTAAATACCAGGGTACCGTGGGTGTAGGGTTATTAAATGTTTAACCCATCGTTCCCCCTGTTCCGTCAACGTTGTCCAAGCATTGAAACATGCAGTTATGCATTTCACAGTACCTTTTAGACAACGCGGTAGTGCCACCGCGGTCGTTATTTTTTAAATAACTACTACCTGAATATATCTCCCCGCTGGGAATCGTACCGGCGACCTCTGGCTTCAAAGATCAAAGCTCTGTCCACTGCGTCACGGGGGAGACATTATAGCATTATAGCGTATATTACGACCATTTTTTTTTTGTATCTTTGGACAATCCACGAAGGCTGGAAGCCTAAATACTATACGTACCGTGGGTGTCTTAAGCGAGGTAAGAGGGAGTTTGTTGACACGGGACTTAAATACTTGAAGATTTGGGGGAAGCAAAGATCTCCGCGGGCAGCAGGTTCCACAATCTAGAAACTCTAGGGATAAAAGAACGAACGAAATGGGAAGTTCGGGGCCTGTCCAATTGAACCGTATAGGGATGCATACGCGCGGCACCACGAGTTTCTCTGTTGGGAGCTGCAAGAGGAGGGACTATACTGGATAATTCGTCGGAGCAAAAGCCGTTAAAGTATCTATAGAAGAGCGATAGATCTCCCACAGCTCGACGATGGGCAAGAGAAAGAAGTCTTTGGGTAAGTAAAGGATCATTAATAAGACGAACAGCCCTTCTTTGAATGGCATCAAGGATGCTGAGGGTTGTAGGGGATGCCATTCCCCAGACATGAGAACAATATTCCAGAGAGGGTCGAATTTGGGACACATACAAAGGGTATAAATTGGAAGGAGAAAAATACTTTTGGCTCGGAAAAGAATTCATAATTAAATTGAATTGTTTTCTTTAAAAATGTGTATTTCCTTTTAAAATAAAAGTACCGATATAAATAAAAAAAAAAATGTTAAGAAATCATTAAACTGGTAATAAATTGTGACGTAAAATTATTCCACAGGGTGTTCGAAAATTTGGGTCAGAATGCAACATTTCGCTCTTCCCAGTATAACACCTAATCCTAAAGAATTTATTGCAATACCTACATTAAATAATAAAAGGAGCTACAACTGGACTAAAAGTTAATTGAAATTGGCCAAAAAATCAAAAAGTTATTTAGGTTTGAATTGGAACAAAATTTTCTTTGTCCGTTTTTTTGTCGAGGAGTGTAGATACAGTATTTCTACCTTATTAAAATATTTACTTTGTCTTATAGTAGCAGATCTTTCCTTTGCGTTATTAGCTTTGTACTCACCAACCTTCTATAGACTACATAAAAGACGTATGAAAAGTGTGTTATCTGGAAAGTAAATACAAAAAAATGTATTTTTTCTTTCGACTGTCTTTAGACAATTATAATAATTACAAAAAGACTTAAATATAAACCTAATGTTATTAATAGAGACATTTTGCACCTCTTAAAATAACAGACGTTTTTTGGCCTCCTTATGGTTATCGTTATTAAACATAACGATTACGGCAGCAGTTTTAGACAGAGATTTTGCAGCCTCTTTTAAGAAATTTATCTTGCGTCTGCGCTTTCGACACATAACCTTATTTTTGCCTGTGGTTCACCCATTTTAAAGTTAACGAAAAATCAGTATTTACTTTTATTCTTCATAAGATATAAATTCATATTTACATATATGCAAACACTTCTGTTGATTTCGTTTTTTAAAGTAGATGCAAACAATACAGTAAAAGCAAAACACAAAAAGTAAGGTTAGGTTTGGTAGTAGAATAAAAAGCAAGTGTGCCAGATTGTAACATCCAAATTAATTACGGATTTAGAATATCCGTAAAAGTGCAAGTCCGTTTTAATTTCTTAACCCTATTTGATTTTTATTACTGCTATAGATTTTTCGCTAATTAGAGCCTAGGTATAAATTATATTTTAATCAATATGGCATAAAAATTTTAACCTTTTAAATAATTGATATTAAAATTTCTACAATCCGGCAACCACGCAGTTTAACAATAACGATAACGATAAGCTCTTCGGTATTCATCCGTAATTAAAGGAGTCCGGTATGGTTAATAACGATAACGGATCATGTTTGCGTTACTGCGCAGTCTCAGAATAACGTTAACCACAACGGAATTGCAAAATAAGAGGTGCAAAATGTCTCTATTATTCAAAAAGGAAACAGTAAATCGAATTTTTGGTTCATTAAAACGCCGTTTTTATTACAACTCTTTATTATTATCTAAATCACAAAAATGTAATATAATAAAACAAATATACCGGGTGACAACGAAATTGCTATGCAGCAATTTATTTTCTTTAATGCAACCATGCAGTTTTCAAATTTAGGGACGATATATTGTATCATCGGATGCCAATTTTAGATGTAATAGCATTTGTGTATTAATTCCGGTTTAACCGGAAGTGATATAAACTTTGATATTTTAAATGGAACACCCTGTATATTTTTAGAATTTGAATTCTACAGGTCATTCCTGATATAAAACTTCGGATATATTCAAAACGTAACTCTTTTGGTTTTTGGAGAAAATGGCGTTGGAAAATGTCCAAACGACAGCACATTATGCAGTTTTATGGGAAAACAAATGAACATCGCAAAAATTTAAAATGCTTAAAATATATTTTTTTAAAGACTCTACCTTTAGCGACCATTATAATACTACTTCCTCTTTAACCGGAAGTGCTGTAAAATTTGAACTTCTTAGTATGATAACCCTGTTAATTCTAATGGAACACCCTGTATATTTCCTAAGATTTAAATTATTTAAGCTATTCCTGATATAAAACCTATAATATACCCATAACCTATCTTTTCTAATTTAAGAGAAAACGGCGTTTAAAAGGGTCCAGACGACGACAAAATATCGATGAAACTGCCTATTGTGAGGTCGTTTAAACCTTTTTAAACTCAGTGTTCTCTAAAACTAAAAAGTTAGGTTATGGGTATATTATAGGTTTTATATCAGGAATAGCTTAAGAGGAGCTAAGGTCAAATCGTACAAAAAAGCCATGATTTCGTGATTTTTTCTGACGACACAGTTAAAATTTATTTACTCAACCAATGGTACATTAAAGTATGACATTCGAAGAATGTTTCATCAAATTTTTACAAAAAATATTAAAAAATACGGCAATGGCAGCAATTGTTCGGACGTGTCTCGAAAAAAGTTGAATTGCGGTGCCCCTCATAACTTGGTGCTGGATCATCCGAAATCAAAAAATCAAAGTACATTCGTTAGATAATAGTTTTCCCCAGGTAACGCTGTCGAGTTTTTTTTCCAAATTTTTTTCATTTTTTCGAACACTTTGAAGTGAAAAACACAATTTTGTGGGAAAAAATCGGCTAATTTGTTATTGCAAAATCAAAATAATGAAAAAAACTCGACAGCGTTACCTCGTAAATGATGTACAGAAATAGTGTTTAAAATTTCAAAAGGATCGGTGCAGTAGTTTTGGAGTTATCAGATACACCGACTTTGAAAACGTGAGTTGTGAATTGAATACCTTACCCCTCCCTTAAACCAATGCGCTTAAAAAAACTCGACAGCGTTACCTCGTAAATGATGTACAGAAATAGTGTTTAAAATTTTAAAAGGATCGGTGCAGTAGTTTTGGAGTTATCAGGGGCACCGACTTTGAAAACGTGAGTTGTAAATTAAATACCTTACCCCCCTTAAAGAATTTAAATATTAGGAAATATCCAGGGTGTTCCATTAAAATTATACGGGCTATTATACTTGGAAGTTCAAATTTTACAGCACTACAGGAAGTAGTATTATAATGGCCCCCAAGGGTAGAGTCTTTTAAAAAACTATTTTAAGCATTTTAAACTTGTGCGATGTTTATTTATTTTCCCATAAAACTGCATAATGTGCTGTCGTTTGGACATTTTCAAACGCCATTTTCTCCAAAACCAAAAGAGATAGATTATGAATATATTTAAGGTTTTATATCATAAATGACCTGTAGAATTCAAATCCTAAAAATAAACAGGGTGTTCCATTTAAAATATTAAAGTACGGTTGCACTGAAGAAAATAAATAGATGTAGAGTAATTTCGTTGTCACCCGGTATACTGACTTTATGCAAGTCAATTCGTAAAAATCCATTGTATTCGAGATAATATAGGTATTAAAATATTTATATATTTAATTATTTGTAGTTTTTTTAAATGACAATACTTAAATATTTAACAGTATTAAAATTACCACTAATACCCTTGTCCTAAGTGGATGTTAAGGTAGAAAATATTTCTGGAAAAAAAACATTATTATTTAATTGTTTTATAAGGGAAGTTTCTAGGAATATAATTTGTTACCTAAATTTATAGTAAGAACATTTTAAAAGCGCAAATTCGGTACCCTTTGAAAATAATACAAAATAATTAATAGTTTAAAAAAACTAAAAAACACGCTTTTATATGCAACCGAACTAAAAATTAGAAAAGTAGTAGTAGTAGTAGTAGTAGTAGAAAAGAAGAAACAATAGGTATGATTTTTTAAATAGAATACCCTGAATATTATATCACCACCAAAAAATCTTTTAAAATGCTTATAAAAATACTACATTTGATATGTCTATCTCAATTATTTTCGGAAATATGACCATCCAAATCTGAAAAATAATTTTAAATTATTCTCAGAAGCGTAATAGAGATACATCTTCCTAACTTTTTTATTTTTTAACGTATAAAATAAATAAAAACACTGTTTTGTTGGGTAGGTTCTGTAGAATCCATATCCTTCATCAGAATGCTTTTATCTTTTAGGATATACAGTGTAGGACATAACATGTTAAATTTTAAAATGGAAAACCTTGTAAATTATAAAAATCTCTGACAAAAGTAGCGAGACTTCGCGAGACTGCATCGGAAACACAACAATAGCTCTTATTATTTAAACTCTATTACTTTTTTTAGTAACCACGGCTAATAATAAACTAAGTAGATTAAATGTTGTATATTTATGTTTACTTAAAATACATTTTCAGGTTTCCTATTACCCCAATAGAAATGGTCATATCCTTTTATAATTTTGCGTACATGTAGTTTGGAGTGTCTACTTTGAAATACACAGCATGAGCCATTAAAATTTCAAAGTTGCTTTTTGGCCAAAATAATGGATTTCTATCTCATAGTGTATCGGCGCGTCGCTGTAAAGGATAGCGGCGCCTTTGTATAAAATAGTCCGATTGCAAGCGGCTTTTTTATGTTTTTAACACGCTTTTATTAACTTGGGTTGTAACAATCTATCCATCTGTCTATCTATGTAACGGAATCTTTGAGCCTAATTTTAACCAACTTCCAGCTATTCGATTTCTTTGAAACTTTGCACACGTGTCAAGGACCGATGAAGATGCAATAATTTAAAAACAGTATCTCGTTATCTCTTTTTGAATCGCCAGGAAAAAAATTCCATTATATTATAAAAACAACACCTAGGATGCCATCTGTTGGCAACATTTCAAACTTTGCTATTAAATGAAGAAGAAATTTTTTAGTTTTTACACAATTTGGTTAGTTGCACCATTGGTGTTCAATTTTTATGAACAATAAAAATATAGGGTTAGTTGCACCAGAGTAGCAGAAACTAAAAAATGAAAAATAATTAATAGTTTAAAAAAACTAAAAAAACACGCTTTTATATGCAACCGAACTAAAAATTAGAAAATAATTTTTCATTAAAAAAATATTGTCATTTCATAGTAAAAAGCGTGGGGTGCATTTTACTATTTTTTCATAACTTTTCCATCATAGATATTTGCAAATATAATAATTATAACATTTAATATATTTATCACCCCACGCTTTTTACTATGACATGACAATATTTTTTTAATGAAAAATTATTTTCTAATTTTTAGTTCGGTTGCATATAAAAGCGTGTTTTTTAGTTTTTTTAAACTATTAATTATTTTTCATTTTTTAGTTTCTGCTACTCTGGTGCAACTAACCCTATATTTTTATTGTTCATAAAAATTGAACACCAATGGTGCAACTAACCAAATTGTGTAAAAACTAAAAAATTTCTTCTTCATTTAATAGCAAAGTTTGAAATGTTGCCAACAGATGGCATCCTAGGTGTTGTTTTTATAATATAATGGAATTTTTTTCCTGGCGATTCAAAAAGAGATAACGAGATACTGTTTTTAAATTATTGCATCTTCATCGGTCCTTGACACGTGTGCAAAGTTTCAAAGAAATCGAATAGCTGGAAGTTGGTTAAAATTAGGCTCAAAGATTCCGTTACATAGATAGACAGATGGATAGATTGTTACAACCCAAGTTAATAAAAGCGTGTTAAAAACATAAAAAAAGCCGCTTGCAATCGGACTATTTTATACAAAGGCGCCGCTATCCTTTACAGCGACGCGCCGATACACTATGAGATAGAAATCCATTATTTTGGCCAAAAAGCAACTTTGAAATTTTAATGGCTCATGCTGTGTATTTCAAAGTAGACACTCCAAACTACATGTACGCAAAATTATAAAAGGATATGACCATTTCTATTGGGGTAATAGGAAACCTGAAAATGTATTTTAAGTAAACATAAATATACAACATTTAATCTACTTAGTTTATTATTAGCCGTGGTTACTAAAAAAGTAATAGAGTTTAAATAATAAGAGCTATTGTTGTGTTTCCGATGCAGTCTCGCGAAGTCTCGCTACTTTGTCAGAGATTTTTTACCTTTTTCTTTATCAGTTTTTGTACTTACAATTGCTTTGCTGAGTGTAAGGACAGATACAAGATTTTTTTATAATTTACGAGGTTTTCCATTTTACAATTTAATATGTTTTGTCCTACAAGATAAAAGCATTCTCATGAAAGATATGGATTCTACAGAATCTACCCAACAAAACAGTGTTTTTAATTTATTTAATACGTTAAAAAAAAAGTTGGGAAGATGTATCTCTATTACGCTTCTAAGAATAATTTAAAATTATTTTTCAGATTTGGATGGTCATATTTCCGAAACTAATTGAGATAGACACATCAAATGTAGTATTTTTTGGTGGTGATATAATATTCAGGGTATTCCATTTAAAAAATCATACCTATTGTCGTACCCTGTATATCATATGATTACTAATTAGAATACTACCGAATTAACCAAACAAGCTGACATTTTAGTTTATTTTGTACAATAAAAATAATAATGTTAAGGGGGTGTAAATTTATAATAACATATAAGTTTTAGGTTTCCAAAAGCATTTGTAATAATTTATAATATTTTTCCAGTAAAAAGCACCTCATTTTAAGTTAGATTGGTAAGTTTCAGAATTTTGACCAAAAAATTAATTTTTATTCCATAGTGCGATGACCAGCTGCATCAACCGGCATATCATAAAAGAAATATAGCAAAGGCGGCCGCGAAGACAAGCATGCCGATTTATTTGCTTTAAACTTTTGATGTAGTATTCTAATCAGTAATTTGATGATTATTATCTCATATGATATACAGGGTACAACAATAGGTATGATTTTTTTAAATAGAATACCCTGAATATTATATCACCACCAAAAAAATCTTTTAAAATGCTTATAAAAATACTACATTTGATATGTCTATCTCAATTATTTTCGGAAATATGACCATCCAAATCTGAAAAATAATTTTAAATTATTCTCAGAAGCGTAATAGAGATACATCTTCCTAACTTTTTTTATTTTTTAACGTATAAAATAAATAAAAACACTGTTTTGTTGGGTAGGTTCTGTAGAATCCATATCCTTCATCAGAATGCTTTTATCTTTTAGGATATACAGTGTAGGACATAACATGTTAAATTTTAAAATGGAAAACCTTGTAAATTATAAAAAAATCTTTGACAAAAGTAGCGAGACTTCGCGAGACTGCATCGGAAACACAACAATAGCTCTTATTATTTAAACTCTTTTACTTTTTTAGTAAACAAGGCTAATAATAAACTAAGTAGATTAAATGTTGTATATTTATGTTTACTTAAAATATATTTTCAAGTTTCTTATTACCCCAATAGAAATCGTCATATCCTTTTATAATTTCGCGTACATGTAGTTTGGAGTATCTACTTTGAAATACACAGCATGAACCATTAAAATTTTAAAGTTGCTATTTAGCCAAAATAATGGATTTCTATCCCATAGTGTATCGGCGCGTTGGTGTAAAGGATAGCGGCGCCTTTGTATAAAATAGTCCGATTTGCAAGCGGCCTTTTTATGGTTTTTGTATTATTTTCAAAGGGTACCGAATTTGCGCTTTTAAAATGTTCTTACAAACTAATTCCTATTAAGTATTAAAAATTAAATTTAAAAAAAAATACATTAAAAGAAATCTACAAGGTGAACTCATTAAACTTACTTCCGGGTTGGTTTCATAAAGACATTTGCATATTTCGTAGGCTGAGGTACACTTGTCGTCAAAGGATTTTACTGCAACAAAATACTTATTAGGCGGCATATACCGGGTGTCCCAACTCTATTTATACAGGAAATAACTTCGCCCCTGGGCGTGCTTTTTATTATATACTATACATATTTTCTATACTATTTTAATTTAAAAAAAAAATGATTGGGAACACGAATTTCCCGATTATGACTTTGACCTTAAATAAGTACATTTACCAAAAACATAGATTTAAAAGGTAAGGGTGATTGACAATTTCAAACAAAAATACTACATAATTCTTGCATAAACATTTCTAAGAAACTTTGTTAAAAATGTAATGGAAAAGTACAATAATGGTTTCGATTTAACTAACCTGCATTTTTGCAATTTGAAACAGCATCCATTGCAGCGGCGGCTATGGAAGGTGGTGCCTGTAGTTCTATCATTTTAATTCCACCTTCCCAATCAAACGAATTATCCGGCTTTTGCTAAAAATAAAAAAACGTAAAGTTAAAGAATAAGGTCCTAAGTCCTAAAAAATAAAACAGTAATAGTCGAATCAATGAAGCTGTAAAAGAAAAAGCTTGGATTTCTTTTCCGAGGCAAAAAATATTTTTCTCCTTCCAATTTATACACTTTGTATGTGTCCCAAATTCGACCCTCTCTGGAATATTGTTCTCATGTCTGGGGAATGGCATCCCCTACAACCCTCAGCATTCTTGATGCCATTCAAAGAAGGGCTGTTCGTCTTATTAATGATCCTTTACTTAGAGAAAGGCTCTTGCCCATCCTCGAGCTGTTGGAGATCTATCGCTCTTCTATAGATACTTTTACGGCTTCTGCTCCGACGAATTATCCAGTATAGTACCTCTTCTTGCAGCTCCCAACAGAGAAACTCGTGGTGCCGCACGTATGCATCCCTATACGGTCCAATTGGACAGGCCCCGAACTTCCCACTTTGTTCGTTCTTTTATCCCTAGAGTTTCTAGACTGTGGAACCTACGGCCAGCGGAGGTCTTTCCTTCCCCCCAAATCTTCAAGTTTTTAAGTCCCGCGTTAACAAACTCCCTCTTACCCTGCTTAAGACACCCTTCCTGGATTGTCCAAAGATAAAAAAAAATCGTACTTTTGGATTTACATGGTGTTAAAATTGAGGAAAAACAATAGTTTTTTTAAACAAAATATTATTTGGCTTTTTTCTAAAATAAAGATATTTATTAGATATTTTATAGGTATACATATAATATTTCATTATTAGTTTATTTCTTTTAAAGTAATCCTGACTTTTATTATTTTATTGCAGGGGCAGAATAGCTCTTCATTATACATAGTATATAAAAGTACAATTTTCTTAAAATATTTATTAAATATCTTTCTTCTGAAGAAAAGCCAAATAATATTTGTTTAAATTTATATTCCCAGAAAACAAATAAACAATAAAAGTTTAAAAATAAATTTTTCATCAATACAGATATATATGGGAAATTTCGGAGACATTTTCTATGAACCAAGACAATTTTTGAGGTACAGAAATTATATGTTTTCGTCAGTGTCGTCCTTGAGGAATTTACTGCAAATATTTTTGAGAAAAAAATGGTACGCCACTAAATTTTCCTTAACAAAAACTATTATTTCGGATTCCCGTTCAGTTTCAAACAAATTTTAGTAAGAAAACTACTTAACTAAATGCTTTTTACCTATTTTTTTTTTATAATTTTATTGGAGATATAGTTCCTCCAAAAAATTATATTCATTGGACATATTGCCTTCCTCGGGTTTTTAAGAGTTAGCCGGATAGGACACCTATAGAAATTTGATTAACTACAGTTAGTTTAAGCTACTCTTTAAAAAATGAGGTTAAAATTCATTTTTGTATAAAAGTGAAGTTATGTATTTTTCTTACTAAGGCAACGATATCACTTATGACTATTACCTTTAAAGTCGGGCCACACATAACCGCACAAGGTTATTAATTTAAAAAATTCAAAAGTACCTTTTATGTCCTTAAAAATATAAAAAGCATTTTTGTCAAGCTAAGTCTATTGTTTTTATATATACATGGTGTTCATTTGAAAACTTTCCACTCAAGTTATCTTCGAAACGAGACAGATTTGTGAAAATCGCCGAAACACGTCAAGATATTTATTGATGGGGAACGCTTTTACAAAAATTGGACGGCGCCCTTTAACCCCTTAACCCCCAGGGCCACCACCCCAAAATTCTTAAATGAGAAGGCAGGTCGAGTGATACATCATTTTAAAGCTCCTGACGAGTACTTTATAACCCTAGAATATGAAGTCAATATCTTCACCTATTACAAAATGGCGGTACTTTAAAAATTACCTAAATACCTGATTTGATGGTCATATTTCCGAAACTAATAAAGTTAGATGTACTTAATGTGGTATTTTCTTAAAGCTCTTTTAAAGGTCTTTTAATGGTGATACTGGTAGTAATATACATGGTAGAAGAAAAAGTGCATATTTTTTTTATTTAAGAACCCTGTATATTATTTTACCATTAAAAAGATCTTTAAATGAGCTTTAAGAAAATACCACATTAAGTACATCTAACTTTATTAGTTTCGGAAATATTCACTTTTATATTATATATATATATATATATATATATAAGATATATATATATATATATATGTATATATATATATATATATATATATATATATATATATATATATATATATACATATATATATATATATATATATATATATATATATATATATATATATATATATATATATATATAATATATATATATATTTTTATTTTTTTTGTGTAAATAAAACTGTTCCTTTTTGATCCAAACTTTAAGTGTAGTATAGGTAAACTGTGTTACCTAATTTGTGAAGGTTTATTTTACGATCAGGTGTAATTTCAAGCGAAGTATAACACTAATATTACTGCAATTTTATTAAATATAAAAACTTTTTACACCGCATCCCGTTACATTTCACCAGCGAAGGCGCACGGTTGCGGGTTCGTTGCGGTTATGTGTGGCCAGACCTTTAACCAACGATCTCTAAACCAAGCTTAAACACTAACTGTAAAAATATGTATTGTAAATAAATCCTCTTATTTCCTATAAATACGTCACCAGTCTAAAAAACAAAATATAAAGCAATAAGTATAATATTTTAACTTACCAATTTGTAGTAGTTTAAAACGCAGTTTAAGTAGCACTGAAACAAAAACAAAATATTAAAAAAATCAAGATATTGACAAAAAAATAAGTAGATAAGCATTAAATGGTAAGAGCCCTAAATTTTATATAAGTAATAAAAAAATCCAATAAAATTTTTTCTTATCGCTTAAAAAATTTGTGTGAAAGTAAAATAAACGGTTTTCACTTCCTAAATAATTTATTTTACTTTTTATATGCAAACATTATCAAGTTTAGTTAAAATAAATTGTTGTAATTTTTATTTTTTTATTTTATTTATTGGTACTCCTTACAAACACAAATAAATGTAATTACATGTGAGGGACTACATACTTACAAACTAAATAACAAGCGCTAAATTTCTAAAGAAAATAAATAATTTAAGTACAACAACAAACTGACTAGGGATTTAGTAATGTCCTTATTCATTTCAAATTAATGTTAAAAAGATATCACAGTTATTATTGGACAAAACACTGTTGCAAATGTTTAACAAATTGTTTAAAGGAGAGGAACTAGTTATGTCGAGTCTTAAATGTGTCATATTTACCTTAATCTTAAATTTATTTTAGGAACATGAATTTTAATGTAATTAATTATTGCAAAATCCCTGTATTTTATGCTATTTACTATGTAATACACAAACAACAATTTGCTGCCAATTCAACCCTTGACACTCCCGTAAATCATCCAATTCCAGCGGTTACCCCAGTTCCTCATAAAATGCCTGATATTATTTTTAAGGTAAAACACATTAAGCGTATCCTTTCTTCCCTTAACACCAAGAAATCGACTGGGCTGGATGGCATACCAGCAATCGTTTTAAAAAATGTGCTCCAGAACTTGCACCAATCTTAACTTGGCTCTTTCGAATTTCTTACGACACAGGTATCTTTCCGGAAAGCTGGAAAGCTGCACGTGTTCAACCTATTCCCAAGAAAGGATCTAAATCTCTTCCATCTAACTATAGACCAATTTCAATTCTCTCAGTTCTTTGTAAAGTAATGGAAAAACTAATTAATTCACAAATTCTCAAGTACTTAGAAAAACACAAAATTTTGCATGACAGGCAGTATGGATTTCGCCACAAAAGATCTACAGCAGATCTTCTTTCCTTCGTATCACACTGCTGGAATAAGTCTCTTGAGTTTCTAGGTGAGTCCCAGATCGTTGCTCTTGATATATCCAAAGCTTTTGACCAGGTCTGGCATGCCGCACTTCTTAATAAACTTCCCTCCTATGGTCTTTCAACTAAACTCTGTACTTGGCTCTCTAGTTATCTATCTGATCGTCGTATATCAGTTATTGTGGACGGCCATTCTTCATGCTTTCACCAAGTAAATGCTGGAGTCCCTCAGGGCTCAGTTCTGGCACCAACATTGTTTCTTCTTCACATCAACGACCTTCTCTCGTCCACAACTAATTCCATTCATAGTTTCGCCGACGATAGTACCCTTCACTCCAGTTTTCAGGTTCCTAAACCCATTACTAAACCTGACTTGGAAAACAAACGCAGAGCGATGCAGATATCTCTTTCGCAGGATCTTAATTTAATATTGATTGGGGCGCTAAAAATCTCGTCCATTTTAATGCATCCAAAACACAATCATGTTCCTTGTCGCGAAAAGAGTCATCAAATACTCATCCTCTACTTATGAGCGGCCAAGTTTTACAGAGCAAAGACACCTTTTAATCTTGTGGGCGTCACATTTGAAAGTAACCTTAACTGCACGGGCACAAAATCAAACCGAAGTACAA
>JACEGR010010976.1:0-16719 GCA_014170235.1 Listronotus bonariensis | reverse complement strand
ATGGCTGAAGTCTGTATCTTTTATTTTTAAAAACGAGAACACGAAAATCTAAGCTTGTTAACTAAGTAACATTTTATGATTTAATAAAAATAAAAGCCACAATTTTATATAAAATTTGTGATGAAAAAGAAAAAAAGGGAAGAGGAAAGTGACCAAATATGGAATAGTATTCCTAATATGGAGTACCCGCATTTCTCTTAAACGGAAACTCACACACGCAATTAGAGGGGTTTGTCTTTTTTAATGCCCATTCGGAAGTAGAAGTGGTAATATGCCAGTAGAACAAGCTTTTTCGTCGCTGTAGCAACGTTTAGTTTTATCGCTTTTTCATAACTTTTTAAGGTTTTTAAAAAATACTACTTTGCTAAAATAAAGGAGAGAAACCTCTAAATATTATTATTAAGGGCTTAAATCTTCACGATATTTTCTTTTTGTCACCCTAAACAATATTTTCGATAATTTAAAAAAATAATAATAATAATAATAATAAAAGACGATTTTTGGCCGAGTCTACAGTTTATAGTATTCCATGTTTGGGGTACCTATTCCATATTTACCTACCTCATTTTTTTTGTTTTTTTTTAATCTTAATTAAAATTTATCAATTTAACTAAAAATTTTTTAAAAATAAAGGACAAATATATTATTGTTAATAATAACTACTAAAAGTTTTTATTTATAATTTTAATGCAAATTATGTGTAAAAAACAAAATAGTATTCCATTCATATTCAACATTGCACTAAAGCTTTATACAGGGTGGCTATTTGAAAACGACACAGAGGTAATTTGGGGCACTCTAGGTCATTTAAGGAAAAACGCTTAAACCCGTCAATTTTTTATTTTAGGGAAACATTTTTTGCCACTTTCATCCCCCGTACTGCAACCGTCTAGCAGGGGTGAGACTTACCACCTAAATTTCAAATGAAAGAGGGGTAAAGTGATACCTTATTTTAGAGGTATCTTGACCCTGATTAACACTACCAAGTTTGAAGTATCTGTTGTTATTTCCGTCAAAATGACAGCTTGTCAAAGTTTGATTTTAATTTTTTAATGTAAAGGGTTATCCATTTTTAACGCTCGATGTTTGGCAACAGCGCATGACCAAGGCAAGAATGATACAGCCGGTAAATTTTGGCGGAGTACTCAGTCAGAAGTGACATTTTACCTCTGATTTTACCATGGAACGCTACACGATTAAACAACGCGTAGAAATCGTTAAAACTTATCATTAAAATCAATGTTTGGTTCGCCAAACGTTCCGTGCACTGCATTTAATTTATGGAATTTCCACCCGGGTTCTGCGATTTAACTCGGTTGGATTTTCTTATGGGGCTACATCAATCTCGAGTATAACCACAAACGACTGTCGCCTAAAGGCCAACATAACTCACATCATTGGTGAGATTGGGCAAATTGACAAATTTGTGTCAGAATGTCATCGAGAATTGGATCTCTAGGATTCGAATGACTAAGCAGAAACAGCGGCGGTCATTTGGCTGATATAATTTTAAAACTTAATGTCATCACATATGCTTTAAAATAAAAATACAGCCATTTAAATATAATTTTCATAATTTGTTTTATTTGTATTTAAAGATAGAGCGCTGAAAATGAAAAGCCCTTTATAATATTAATTAGGTACCTGTAATGCTCAAAGAGTACACTAGGCGCTCAGGTCTCGCTACGCTCACGGACCGGTCAAATATTTAACATGCTATTTAAATGTTATTTAAGGTCACTCATTTAAAAGGCATGTTAAATTTTAATAGAACCGTGAGCGTACCGGGGCTCGAGGCGCCTAGTGCATGCTTATAGAAAATAGCTACTTTAAAATCGGAGGATATAATAAGGGTTAAATGATATTTAAAATTATATATCAATTAATCTTTTTGACAAGGGTGTGATTCACCCTTAAATTTTAGGGAGTGAGCCACATTCTCGATTAATATCCTATTTAGAAGATCGTTTAACCCTTATCATATCCCCTTACTTTAAAGTAGCTTGCTCTTACAGGTAATTTAATATTATACATTAAAAAAATAAAACCCAAAATTTTGACAAGCTGTTATATTAACAGAAATAATAGCAAAGACTTCAGACTTGCCAGTTGTAATCAGGGCTAAGAGACCTTCAAAATAAGGTATTGTTACAGACTTTCAAAAAATGTGCTTACGTTAGAGAATTTTAGAGAGTTAGGATCATTTAATTAAGTTTGTTAATTTATTTAAATAATTTACCTTAATTTTTTCAAGTTCTTTCATCACTTTCGAAGGTTTCCGAAAACGCCCGGAATTATCCATTGAGAACTTTTATGCCATCCTGTACTATGGAATTTTCGCGATATTTCTTCAAAATTCTAGATCATTCTTCACTTTTCCACATTACTATAAAGGGCGACAGAAAACCTTTAAATTATTAGTATAGATTCGACTTTTGCGGTGTAAACTTCGAGACATTGACATGTGAAGATTTTGTCGTTGTTACCATAGTTACGTTTCTTTGTTAATAAAGGTATAAAAAACGAATTTACGTGTTTTTATACGAGGTGTTTCGGAACAGTATCATGCTATCCCTTTTTCCAAATTTTGGGAGTCTTACCCCTGCTAGACGATTGCAGCTCAGGGGGTGAAAGTGAAAAAAAATGTTTTCCGCTAAAATCAAAAATTGACGGTCCGAGCGTTTTTGTTTTATTTTCAAATGGCCACCCTGTAAAAGTCATAAATAAAATTGATAAGTTTTTTCTTTAATAAACTTTTATTACAAGTTACTTAAATATATTATTATTTATTATAACTTTTTTAGAAAAATGTACTATGGAATTTTCGTGATATTTCTTCAAAATTCTAGATCATTCTTCATTCTTCACTCTTCCACATTACTATAAAAGGGCGACAGAAAACCTTTAAATTATTAGTATAGATTCGACTTTTGTGGTGTAAACTTCGAGACATTGACATGTGAAGATTTTGTCGTTGTAACCATAGTTACGTTTCTTTGTTAATAAAGGTATAAAAAACGAAGTTACGTGTTTTTATACGAGGTGTTTCGGAACAGTATCATTCTATCCCTTTTCCAAATTTTGGGAGTCTTACCCCTGCTAGACGGTTGCAGCTCAGGGGTGAAAGTGAAAAAATATTTTCCCCTAAAAACAAAAATTGATGGTCCGAGCGTTTTTGTTTCATTTTCAAATGGCCACCCTGTAAAAGTCATAAATAAAATTGATAAGTTTTTTTCTTTAATAAACTTTTATTACAAGTTACTTAGATGTATTAATATTAATTATAACTTTTTTTTTTATAAATGTACTTTGACTTATACCTTTATTTAAATTGACGATTTCTGACGCATTTTTTTTTTCATAACACTTTCGGTTTAAAGGCAAATAACCTTAGCTCGACAAGACTAGACAAGAGACGAAAAAAATTTCGTCTTGGCTGTATCCCTAATAACAAAGGCCTATTTTTCAGTTGGCAATAAAGTCTTAAGTATTTCTTTGTCTTACTATTAAATTTATTTTTTTGTGGCCTTGTGAAAATAAGATAAAAAGAAATAAATACTTGGGCAACCTTTAGTTCTGCGACTGACTGTATGGCGAATGCCAAAAGCAAAAAAAACAAATCGGTTGTCTGCAAAGTCGGTTTACTGACGATAGTTGAACGTGACAACGTCGAAACAATCATGTTGATATAAACAATTGTCAACACATTCACTTTTCACGTCACGCTCACTCAAGTAGGAGAGAAACAGATGTCAAACGACGCGGAGATTGTGCCTCTTTGTCGCTCGTTCCGCGTTCTCGCTTGCATTTCAAACCTTAAATGGAACGCCCGAGGTAACGCCGCATGAGTCATGTTTTTTGGTGCGTGCCGCCAGGTCCAAAGTATCCAATTTATTATATAGATAAACAAAAGGGTGAAGAAAATCATAAAGTAAGTGGCTGAATTGGTTTTTACACTTGAAGACCTTTTTTTTGTTCTTCAACTTTTTTGGGCGTTATATTTTGGTAATTTCAAGATCCTCCCCGTCCCCAATAAAGCAATGCTTGAGCTGCTTACTTAACAAATTGATTATTTGCATAATTTAAAAACATATATGTACATATACAGGGTGTGTGCTTATTGCGGTAAGAATATTTAAGGGCGTATTTCTGAGCCAATTTTATTTTAAAAAAGTTTATATAAACATGGGTTCTCAAATTTTTCGTTTCCAAGATACAGGATGTTAAACTTTTCAAAAACCTGAATATTTCTAAAACACTTTTTTTTATAAAATTTGTTAAACTAGTTAGAAAATTTGTTTAATTAAGTATTTGTTTTTGTTGTTACATAATTGCTAATAAGAGGTTATAACACTTAATTTTTAAAAGAAAAAAAATGCCATTATATGGTCCAGGATCATGCAGTTTAGCAGATTAAATTTTTTTCCTGGAAAACTAAGCAAGCTACGTAAAAACATAACGACACAAAGAAGTTGTATTTTTAGGTGTTTCATAATAATAATAATATAAACACAAAAATATAAAAGTTGCAAAAAGTCAGTGGTGTCAAGTATATTTCTTGTCAATAATAATAGCTTATATGCTTCCCACGCCGCCACTGCTCTTACTAATTAAAATTAGTTTAGGGCTAAATAAATTACCTATATTATTAAATATCAGAGCCAAATTTTATTAAAATCGGATAAGGCATATTTAAGATATTAATAAAAACCCGATTTTATTTTTAAAGTTTAACACCCTGTATCATAGAAACAAAGCATTTTCGGACCTATGTTTATACCTTTTTCTCATAAAATTGGCCCAAGAATACATCCCTGAATTTTCTTACCGCAATTAGGAAACACTCTGTATATGATGACCGACTTTAGGTTTGCTATTGCTGTTTAACTTACGGAGCATCAATATAAACAAGATCTTTGCTGAGCTGCACATAGTTTTGAGGCATTGGCCAGATGTTTCCATTGGTCCCACAAACTAATCGACAAATTTCTATTGAAGGGTAAAATCCACTTTCGTGATTATTAACTTCTAATTCTCTTTGGCATGCCCCGATCTCTTCATCACATTTCCAAATCCACCTTAAAAATATGTCAGTTAAATTTTAAAATAAATCATATTATAGTTCTGGTGAATTTAAAATTTTACCTTAAGTTTTACCCTATCCATGAATAGAAAGGTAAATTAAATATAAATTATGCAAAAAATATGTTTAATAAAATACGGTTTTATTGTACTAAAGCTAAAAAATAATTTGGTAAATCCTAGCTACGAGATCACACTAATTTTCACATAAATCTGGGATATTGATCAAACAAATAATAAAATCGTTGGGCGTGGCATCTGGAGAGTAAAAATTATTATCAAAAATTTCACGTGCTCAACGATTTTATCATTTGTCTGATCAATACTTGATGAGAAGATCGGTGCGATCTGGTAACTAGAACTACCGAATTATTTTTAAGTTTAAGTATATAAGCTACATCACTTTTATTGTAATAAAATCGTTAGAACATAGGTTACATCGTTTTTTTTTGTAATAAAAGCGTTTAAATGTAACGTGCGGTGCACGTTTTTGCCCCCGCTAGGATCAACCCTGAACACTGTATGTAAATAGTTTACCACATTTTTGGTAAACTATTTACTACATTTTTCCGACGCAACCATTGGTCCAGTTCTCGTCTGGCGTCTTGTAAAGATTTTATTTTATTAGATTAAAATAATTTCAACCGAGTGCTGATGAACCTTTGTTTATAGATTGAAACCTTTGTATTGTAAGTAACTTAACATTAAATATTTCATTATTTTATTTCTTTTAAAGCAATAATAACTTTTATTATATTGTGTAAGAGCAGAAAAGTTCTTCATAATGTATAAAAGTTTTAATTTTCATAAAATGTTAAATAAACTTTTTAATTTTATTCTGGAGAAAAGCTAAATAATATTTTGCTTAAATACATCTATTATTAACAGAACTATCTATATATATATATATATATATACACCCTGTATATTATAAACTATGACTTGAAAACTTGAAAGGGCCCTCCTGCGCCAATAAGTGCAAATTTCAATTAAACGGTCGCAGAGCGTTTCAAATTTAATACAAATATTTTAGGGGCTTACTTCTTAATAAACTTGTATCCTAAAAATGTACCTCAAGCTACAGTCATTGTAAGTTGCGTAAAAAATTATGGCTACAATTTCACATCAAGTCTCACGAAAAATTGCGAACTGCTGTCACTTAAGGAGTTGTTTTTATTTTTTGTCTTATAAAAGGTAAAACTCCATGTTAGAGGGCAGTATAAGTGGTGGTAAGGCCTTTTGATGACCAAAATTTGTTGTGTACGATCAATTTTTTACTATATTTAAATATAACACTAAAATATTTTTCTAATGCACATAGCGCACCATATATCTAATTTTTAATATCGCCACAAACAAATAAATTAAAAATTGTTTACCACTTATTATTTAACAATTCCCTTTAGAATGTCACGAATGTTTGGTGGTTATTTCTGTGTTTAATTGTTATCTGATCTAAATCACTAAGGCCATCAGCAAGTTCTGGCAAAAATAGCCTTGGCAACCTTTTCTAAACTTTTTGTTTATATTTTTTAAACTAGTTACTTTACATACACGTAATGGTTTGGTATATTTTCATATATGTTGGTCATAATTATTGATAGATTTAAATATAATAATGGATAATCATAATACGGTAGTTGTGCAAAAACCATTGGATGTGACAGGAAAAATTAATTTTATTTAATTATTTATTGTCCTTCTTATATTATTGTCAATAAAAACGTATTTAAACCAATTTTTAAACTTTTTACTGTGTTTTTGTATGGTCCAGGGATATTTAATTTTTTCTCTTAAACTAAATAAGATACGAAAGAATGTAAAAGCCGAACAAGTATGTCTAATCTAAAAAAATATTTAAAAAATTACACAAGTTAGTGAAGTACTTTTGTAACTTTAATATTCGTTTAGATGCAGCAAGAGACGCTACTGGACTTAGTAAATTAAATTAGGTTTTTGTAAAATAAGCCCCTTAATGACATAGATACCATTTCTAAATTACAACAAAATTAGGTAAATAATATTTTAAAAAATTACAGAGACCCACTTTTTTACATGTTTATCACCCTGTATTTTTAAACCATAGAATTGGCTGATCCATGTTTACATAATTTTTTTTTCATATTTTGATCAGAGTATTCTACTCTAGCTGTTGGGCACCGCAGTTCAAAAAATAATGCGTCTGATTTGCGACCAACAATACTTGAAAAAATCAAATTATTCTAGTAAAATAAAAAAGGGTCACAAAACACTTAAATTTAAAGGGAAAAATCATACTTATTCAGACTTATTAGAAAATTACTATTACTATTTATTCATATTGGTTTTCAATAATGTTTAATTGTATGTAAAGACTAGTGTAAATTTTAAATGTAAATTGTGTTTTTGATCTAATAACCTTTTGAGCCATTTTGGCACTGAAGCGAATATGGTGGGTCTAATTGGTTTATAGACGCAAGCACCATTTTCGCTGCACTGCCTGTTTTCCAATGGTTTTCGCTATTAATAGTGTAATCTATTATACTTTTACATTACAACAAAAGCTATCTCAATTACCGCACACGAAATATCCGCAGTACCCGGAAGTTTACAACGGTAACATAATGATCCCAGAAAAAAATTATAGAAAATGTTAATTTGGTTAAATGCTGACAACAGCAAAACAAGACATCATCAAAACATACATTTTTAACAGATTTCAGGAACCCCAAAATTAGTAATCTAGAAACTTATTAAGGCTAATCAGCTTTCCGTTTCTAGAAAGATATGTCTAAATTCAATAATATCAAAGACACAATTATAGTCACTGACACTATAATTGTATTTGATAAAATAAATAATTTTTTGCTGCTTAACGAATTTCTAAAGAACCCTAATATACCAAACTAGGATATTCCTTATAATTTATATAATAACGTTTTTTTTTTAATTATTATATTTAAAGCCAGTAGGTTTCTTAAATTCCATAAAAATACTACTTATAAAGTGGGTCCGAAATTGGTAGGGACACTGCCGGATTAAGATTTCGTGATGCCCTAAGCACTCGATCCCTGTGGTGCCCCCTAGCCAAAAAAGCAATAAAAAAAATGTTGCCAAAACTTTTTAAAAACGACTATTTCTTACTATAAAATTTTAAAGAGCAAAAAAAGTCTTAACTTTTCTAAAGAACTGTTTTCTTTCTATTCTACTCTTTAGTGCCCCCTTTGTGGTGCCACTCAGAACGTGATGCTCTAAGCACTAGCTTAATTTGCTTATAGGCAGAGACAATTATAGTTTGAAACTATAATTGTCTTTGTTATAGGTTAATCCGAAACTGGTTAGGGATGTATTAGGATATTGAAAACTATAAAAGATAGAAAGATGTTTTAATAGAAAAGTTTTAGGCCATTTAACCGCAAATTTAATGACATTTTGATAACGGCTGTATCTTGTTGGGTTTTTGATATACTGTTAAAAAGTAAAAATGTGCATTTTAGAAAAAGTGCTGTATAATTTTTATTTTTTTAATATTTATGGCGGCCATTTTTGTTTTTGAAACATTTATTAAAAAAACCTCGTATAAGAACACCTATTGTCGTTTTTATAAACAATGAAACGTAAGTATGGTTACAACTACGACAAAACATTTAGTTGTCCATGTCTTGAAGTCAACCGCACAAGGCTTAAAACTATACTAACTTCTTCTGTCTGAATGTGGTAGACAATGATTCAGTAGTAAAGAAGAGTTTCGGACTTCCATTGTCTTTATTAATTTATTCACACAACGTTTCAGGCAGTAACATCTCTGTCCTTTCTCAAGTGTAAACTAAACCTACTTCCTAAAGCTACTGAGTTTATATACACTGGGAAGATCATTCATCCGTGATGGAGTTGGGTTCGGTCAAGCGTGGGTTGTTCACCTAAGGCGCCGGCATTAGTACGCTTTAATAGTGGTTTCCAAATGTTTGGTATGTCCACACTTGGATTGCTAACAACATCATTATTGTTTTCAATAAAGACGGCTTCCTTAAATTTGCGCTTTCTCCAATGTGGTTCCCTCTGAACAACCCGTGCTTCCACTTGATATTGTGTTGTTGAGACCAAACATGGTCAGCGATCCCTGATTTCGATGTTTCCCCCCCTCTGTGTGTGTTGTTCAGTAGGTCCTAATGGAACAATTAATACATCTGTATATAGGAAACCCACACACACGGGACAATATCTTATTATTTTCAATCAAACCATTCTGAAGCAACCAAACTGGGAATAATAAAAACGCTATATAAACGCGCAACCACAATATGCAGCGACAAAGCAACCCTGGATACAGAACTAGGAAATATCAAAATGGATTTGCTTCAGAATGGTTATGCTGAGAGATCTATAAATAAAATTATAAATAGTTGTAATGTGGAACCACCAGTGCGACCACCTGATCAAGATACTTTCTCTCTTTTAACAATTCCATATGTGAAAGGAACGTCCGAAAAGATTAGACGAATAGCAAAGAAATATGGAATTAAAACCGTCTTTAAGTCTGGATCTACGTTACGAAGCTTTTTGACAAAAACAAAACCCGATTTATCCACACAAGAGAAAGATTGTATCTACCAGGTACCATGCCAATGTGGGGGTCGTACATTGGAGAAACAAAACGCCCTTTAAATGTAAGACTGACAGAGCACAAACAACACACACAGAGGGGGAAACATCGAAATCAGGGATCGCTGACCATGTTTGGTCTCAACAACACAATATCAAGTGGTCAGAAGCACGGGTTGTTCACAGGGAACCACATTGGAGGAGCGCAAATTTAAGGAAGCCGTCTTTAATGAAAACAATAATAATGTTTTTAGCAATCCAAGTGTGGACATACCAAACATTTGGAAAACACTATTAAAGCGTACTAATGCCGGCGCCTTAGGTGAACAACCAACCCACGCTTGACCGAACCCAACTCCATTACGGATGAATGATCTTCCCCAGTGTATATAAACTCAGTAGATTTAGTTTACACTTAAGATCGGACAGAGATAGTACTACCCGAAACGTTGTGTGAATAAACTAATAAAGACAATGGAAGTCCGAAACTCTTCTTTTATACTAACTTATCCAACGTTTTTCAACGTCCTTTATAGTAACTTAGAAAAGTCTAGAACATTATAGAAAAGTCTCGCGAATTCTTTTAGTACAAGATTCTATTATTCTAAATTAATAACTCGAGCGTTTTCGGAAACCTTCAAAGGCGATGAAAAAATAATCCTAACTTCATACAATTCTAAACACCTATTATTTATAGTCGGTAACAATATTTTATAGAAATATTTTATTTTTGACAAAACGTAATAATTAATTTTTGGTCCGGGTTGGCCATAACTTCGGCGACCATTAGCTCTAGAAACAATTTTCATTCAATTACTAATAACGAAACTTGTCCATGCAAATGTATTTGTATGTTTTATAAACCTATGTACCCAAGAAAGACGGACATTTACATTTGTGCGAAAAATAGGTAACAAAAATAAATTAAGCAAAAATAAGGCTTTAATTGAAAGTATTGACCGTTTTTTATGTACGATTTGACTCTTTACAGAATTGACCCTTATTTTTTTGGCTAATTTATGTTGGTATTTATTTTCTGATTATTATCATTTTGGTAAAAAAAACTGTAAACAAAGCTTAACTCTAATTGCAACTTATGCAGAAAATGAAAGATTTCACAAGCCACCAAAAAACCCACTAGTTTTTGGTATTTTGGGGTGTTAAACGATATGATAATAAAAATATATTTTAACCGTCCAATTTTTCCTCACCACCCCTTAGGGGAGTAAAATGAAACTTATTATAAAAAATCAAAACTCATATGCATTCCTACGTAATTGGGTGCACTAAAACTGATCGTGACGAATAAAAATAATTTCGACCTCACGGTCACCCTCTAGACCTACCCAAAACCTCTCCAGGGTGGTAAAATGCAACAGCAAAATTACTATCCAGCAATTTATTATCTTCAGTGCAAACGTATAGTTTTCAAATTTAGGGACGTTATATTGTATCACCGGATGCCAATTTTAAATATAATTGCACCTGTATATTACTTCCGGTTTAACCGGAAGTGATATAAACTTTGGTACTTTAAATTAAACACTCTGTATATTTTTAGAATTCTACGAGTCATTTTGATAAAAACCTTAAATATATCCATAATCTGACTTTTTGGTTTGGAGAAAATGTCGTTTGGACATACATTTTAGAGACCTTTAAAATATACCAATTTGATATGTCTATCTCTTATAGTTTTGAAATATGGCCATCCAAATCTGAAAATAATGGTAAATTTCCATTTTATTTACAGCTACTAAGCTATGAGCACTAAGTTTAATTAGTATCTTAGTGAAAATTTACATTATATCTATTTTCTAGATTTGTATAGTCATATTTCCAAAACTAAATGAGGTAGGCATATCAAATGTGGTAAATTCTTAAAGGCCTTTAAAATATCTGTTTAATGGTGATGCAATATACATAGTGTTTAATTTATAGATCTATGGGATGGTGATATACTATGCAGGGTATTCCATTTTAAAAAAAGTACATTTTTTTTTAAGAACTCAAAACCCGATGCTCAAATAGTACAACTTCACAAATTTAACCGACATCGTAATAATAATAAAAAGTTAGACTTAGGTTTGATCACCATGTATAGCTACGGGCGCTTCAAAAAGCTTAGATTTCTTTTTAGAGCTAAAAAGTATTTTTCCCCTTATTATTTATACACTTTGTATGTGTCCCAAATTCGACTCCCTCTGGAATATTGTTCCCATGTCTGGGGAATGGCGTTCCCCACAACCTTCAGCATTCTTGATTCCATCCAAAGGAAACCTATTCGTCTTATGAATGATCCCATACTTACTGAAAGACTTCCTTCCCTTGCCCATCATCAGGCAGTAGGGGATCTATCGCTCCCCATATAACATTTTTGCAGGCAAGGCATTGGCAAAATGGTATCAAAAAGCATCAAAATGGGCAATTGGCCGTTATTAGGCCACGTGTTGCAGAAATTGTAATGGCATCCATCATTAATAAGTTATGATGAAAAAATGCGTTTAGGATGATGGCATCCATCATAAATAAGTTATGCTGAAAAAATGCATTTAGGATGATGGCATCCATCATTAAAAAGGTTTTGGCAAAAATATGCCTTTTAGATGATGGCATTATATTATTTTTTCCTAATGACAATAAAATGCATTTTTACCGTCCAGGCAACTAAAATGTGCATAAATAATGCACATGCATAATGTGTGTTTATGTACAGGGTGTCCCATATATAGTAATACTATAATTTTGGAAAAACCATAAGAGATACAATAAAAATACTAAAAAAATACATTTCACTGAACAACTTCTGCATTTAAATTTTTCTTGTAACTCCTATGGTTTTTCCAAAATTATAGTATTTAATTTTATATGGGACACCCTGTACATAAACACACATTATGCATGTGCATTATTTATGTACATTTTAGTTCCCTGGACGGTAAAAATTAATTTTATTGTCAGTAGGAAAAAATAATGTAATGCCATCATCTAAAAAGGCATATTTTTGCCAAAATCTTTTAATGATGGATGCCATCATCCTAAATGCATTTTTTCAGCATAACTTATTAATGATGAATGCCATCATCCTAAACGCATTTTTTCATCATAACTTATTAATGATGGATGCCATCACATTTTCTGCAACACGTGGCCTAAAAACGGCCAATTGCCCATTTTGATGTCTTTTGATAGGTACTCTTTGCCAATGCCTTGCCGGCAAAAATGTTATATGGGTCTTTTGTAGATACTTTCACAGTTTCTGCTCCGAGGAATTATCCAGTATAGTCCCTCTACTTACAACTCCCAATAGAGAAACTCGTGGTGCGTATGCATCTATACGGTTCAACTGGACAAAAAACTCGTGGTGCGTATGTATCCCTATACGGTCCAACTGGACAGGCCCCGAACTTCCCACTTTGTTCGTTCTTTTATCCCTAGAGTTTCTTGAATGTGAAACCTGCTGCCAGCGGAGGTCTTTTCTTTTTCTCCAAATCTTTAGCCTTCGTTTGTCCAAAGGTAAAAAAATGATTTATTATAAGCGTAAAAAGCATTGTTTTGATATTTATTATGTATAATTTATATTTCCAATTGTGATAATAAATTGGTTTAAGTATGTTAGTTTGTTTATTAAATATTTTTGTAAAGTGTTATACATCAATTTAAAAGGGAAAAACGTTCTTTAAAAAATGCTTAAAAAATAAAATGTTTGTCATAGGAAAAACAAAAGTTAATGATGGTATCCTAAAACCAAAACCTTGAAATCACAATCTAAATGTGTTATGCAGTGCTATTTAAAAGTTGTCCTAATAATGATTTTACATATTCTAATAATATGTAAAAATAAAAATAATACAACACTTTTTCTAAAATGCATACCTATTTTAGTGTTTTCTAAATATCTAAAAAACCAAACAAGATACAGCCGTCATCAGAACGGTATTAAATTGGCGCTTAAATGGCCTACAACTCTCCCCATTTTACCAACTTTTTATCTCTTATATTATTTAATCTCAATATATTTCTTAACATTTCGCTACACATTGTCTAATAAAAAGATAAAAATTATTGAAAGTAATAGGGACTGAATAAACTTACCCGTGTACATTAAATTTGTTTATAAAAACTAAAAGAAAACATATGCCTAAAAGCCCTAAAACAATAACCACCATTTAAATAATTTTAAATAAGTTTATTTTTTAGTGCTCACAACTTACTTCTCATTATAAAAAGTTTAAAAAATACAATTTTTGTGCGAGATTTTAAATAAATTAAACAATATAATGATGTTATCATTCACTTTTATTTTCTTTTTCAACCGCAAACAACTACAACAATATTATAAATAAAAGAATTATCATTAAAAGTCAATTATTTGGCATACAATTTTATACAGCCGTGGGCGCATTCACTCCAAACTGTCTTTTGATAAGATACCCAAATTAACGATTAAATACAATGGTAAAACCGCATAAAATACACAAAATTTAGATATATATTGTTTTTTTCTTTAACAGGAAAAATAATGTAGACTTAAATGTAATATCCTCTATGCAATCACTTATTTTTTCCACAACCGTTAAAAAAATACTGTTTTTTAATCGTTAACATAAAGAAATACTCTATTTTTGTACATTACATAAAGTGTTAAATAAGTAACTTTTAATAGTCCGACGCTTCCTTAATTTCACACTTTCAATTAGCGTTTTGTTTTAATGCCTACTACAATTTATTTTATTATGATTTTATGCAATGTAACAGTAAACGCGACATCAACTAAAGTGAAGGTTAATTTCGTCATTATTTATTTTAATTCATGTGTTACTAAATTTAAAATTTGACAGTTAGTCGAATAAATTTAATAGAAATTACCAAAAAGTTATAATTATAATGAATTTAGATGACACGGAAATTGAAAAAGAATTTATGCTGTTTTGGTATTTGGTTATTTCTAGAAAAAATAAATACAGGGTGTCCCACCGGGAATTGCCGCGATCCATTTCTCGAAAAGTACGCTTTGGAAAATTTTGAAAATTTGGTTACAATATAAAGTCAGTGGGGGACATACGACTAAAATAATTTGCAGCTCTACCACTTCCGGTTATACCGGAAGTTACTGTTAACTTCCCTATTTTAAATGGAACACCCTATATATTATTTATTTTTTAGATTCTGCGTAAAATTCTAAACATAATTTATGAATATTGTTCTATACCTTAGTCCAACCGTTTTTGATTTAAATTAAATTTTATGTCAAAAATGACATTTTCAAGCCATTACATAACCATCAATTTTTTCTAAACATAAGCCTTTAATATAAGTTAGGGTTGGGTTTCTCGTCGAGGAAGAACTACTTTACCAGACTGTATTGGTATTTTCACAATTAATAAATACACAGTGGTCAAAAATTATCGTTAAAATTATAACGACAAAAACCCTAAAAGTCACTTTTTTAAACGAAAACCCCTATCTTTTATTACCTTATCCTATTTGGCATTAAAAATAAGCTTAAGTTTGTATAAGGATGTCAATTCCAAAAATGTAAGTATAGTTAATAGCTAACAATGCATTTAAGTACGGGAGGTACGGGGTAGTTGGCCGTGACGCCGCATTTTTTTATCAAGGCCAATTAGAAACCAAACTAAGCTGTATTTAAAAGCATTGTTAGAATACATAAATATTAAGTTCTTAATATTTTAAAAACTATAAATTTTTAAAATAGACATTCTTATACAAATTTATTCTTATTTTTGATGCTTAACAGGATAAGGTAAAAAAGATAGAGGTTTCCATATAAAAAAAATACTTTTAAAGTTTTTCTCGTAATAATTTTTAACGATTATTTTTGACCACTCTGTATATACTAATTGTCAAAATACCAATAAAGTCTGCTATAGTAGTTCTTTCTCTACGAGAAACCCAACCCCAACTCATGATAAAAGCCTTTCGTTTAGAAGAAATTGATGGTTATATAATGGCTTTGCAAACGTAATTTTTGACATAAAATTTTAAATAAGTCAAAAACGTTTGGAGTTAGGTATAGGACATTAAACATAAATCATCAAATTATATATAAGGTGTTCCATTTAAAATAAGGAAGTTGACATTAACTTCCGGTATAACCAGACTTTATAATAATGATTTTTTTTTAATTTTCCAAAGCGCACTTTTCAAAAATCGATCGCGGCAGATCACGGTGGGACACCCTGTATATACAATTTAAAAGCATTAGTAAAATGTTAATTTAGGAATTTTTTATACGGTCGTAAAAAAATTAGTAACACATGCATAAAGTTTTTTTATACCCATGGGATTGCCATACTTGCTTGACTGCCCGTTGCTGTCAAACTTTTCATTCTTAAAAAAGTGTCACTTTATGCCTTTGTTACATAATTACTACTCTTATAGATTTTATAATACAGGTGCTAAAAACTTCTAATTTTCAAAATTGTTCTGGTATTACCAATTAATGCATGTATTGCGGGTGGAACAAACATTAAAATTCACAGGAAAAGGAAAAAAATTTACAAGATAAAAGATTTATAAACACGGCTTATTTCTTTAAGCATAGTGTTAAGGTTTAATAATGAATTCAAGGTCTCCCCTATGGCTCAAGTGTTGACTCGTAAGCGACAGGTCCCGAATTCTATTCCGGATAGATAAATCACTTTTTTATTTTTAATTTTTTTACTTAATAATTTATTATACATTTTTTCTAATTTTTCTTTTTTATTGTTCATAATTTAAATTTCAGACAATAATTTTCCATTTTTTTTTAAATTTTAGGTTATACAGGGTGTCCCAACTCTATTTATACACAAAAATAACTTCGCCCCTGTACAAGATACAAAAATAAACTTAAAATAAAAAATATTATTTGTATTATATTATTTTGGATACATTCTTTCTACTGGCAGTACCATTTAATATAAAGGGTGTCTCAAAAACAGACTTTTCATTGTCAAGCAGGTTTTTTTAAATGGAATACCCTGTATATTTTAACAAATTTTTACTTTGCATTAAATTCTACATCAAAATATATAATACACTATACGTCAA
>JACEGR010010975.1:0-16722 GCA_014170235.1 Listronotus bonariensis | reverse complement strand
TTTTAAACTCCTAACGGAACACAAGCAATTGTTTTTACAACATATTCTATTTGTTTCCGTTTTCATGGCAAGTACGATAACGTAGGCCATTCAGTATCAAAAATATCATTTACCTACATAATATATAATTTAAAGATCATTTACCTACATAATATATGATTTTTTTGTTGGATTCGCTTTAAAATACTGCATTTAGAAATATTATGAGTCAAAGGTAAAATATCTTGGTGTGGTTGGTTTATTTATTCTTGGCTCCGATCCCTTTCGGTCCAATTTACCAGCACATTCGGGGAAAAATCTGGATAGTCGAGCTCTGTAGCACCCAGAAATTCAGAATTCTTTCACTAGTTTTTTAATTTTGAACTTATGAAGTGGCATAAATTTCGGCCATCTTCCTGGAACTGCTACTGGTATCGCGCATAACCGGTTCCATTCAATGCTGACCCCTCCTCGACGCCCGCCTTCATTTTCCGCCATTGAAAAAAACCTTGTGCAGCACGCAAACAGGAAACATCAGGTCATAGGAATCTTTACTCACAGGGCCTAGTTCCAAAAAAAAGATGCCTTCTCAAATTCAGCTGTGAGTTTCCTATCTTCCTCGGGGCACCAGAACGTCTTCTACATCCTCCATGCACGATACCACGTGAGAGCCGCATGGACTCTCTTCCAACGTCCTACCACGACCGAGGACGAACGGAAACTTTTATAATAAAATATCTTCTTTTTTTTTAACGGAACGAGGGTGGCTCATTGGCATATCCTAAAAGAGCATTTTATTCCGAATAATTTTTGTACCACATAGAAGGTTTTTTAAAAGGGTTTGTATCTAAGAAGCATGTAATAAGATATTTCTAAACTAATGATTATACTAAAAATTATTAGTTTAGAATTTTGACAACATTATTAATTTATAATGTGTTCTGCAGAAAAAGTTTTACTCAAAATATATCTTATGTGGTACCAAAATATTCAAAGTAAAATGCTTTCTTAGGATATGCTAACGAGCCACCCTCATTTTATTTGAAAAAAGGGTTATGACCATAAATAGGATTTTGCAAACTTTGACTCCACCCTAAGAAGTGGTAAATAACAAAAGACGAATAAATTCATTTTTCAATGTCAACTTGACTTAAAATCAACCATTTTAGTTTAATAATGGCACTCTAGAATGAAATTTTAAAAAATACATTTTTGACACCAATGTCAAAAAATCATGATAGGTGTCATTGTATTCAGAATATCATATTCTATCAAAATAAGATTAAATATACCGGTGGTGCCATTTAACATTTTAAAGTAACAGTAATTTCCGGTTAAACAGGAAGTAACAAAAAACAAGTAAATAGGTCAATTAATCCACAATTAGGTTAAATAGGGATATATCAAATTTCATTTTTTAACTTAAAAGGTAAAAAAGTTATAGGGCTGTGACTAACACCCGGTATAGAATGTTTCATTAAAAATAAACATCATTGGTAAATATTTTAAAAACCATATTATTTGAAAAAATTCTGACTACGTCCAAGTAAAAAGTATAAAAAAATTGTTTTTACTCTATAATTTTATTTAAATAAAACACTATTTGATTGTTAAAAAGCTCCACTTTTATTCACAACTTGTGACACGTGTTTTGCTAACACTGTTGCTGCTTTAGATGTGTAAAATAAACTAACATTAGGATATAAGTATAAATTTCAAACGTTTACCATTTTTAAGGTAAAAGAAATGGTCAAAGGTTGGGTTCACAACAACCAAATATTGTTTTATTTAAATAAAATCATTGATAATGGAGTTTTATCAAGTAATGATCAACTCAATTAAATAAAAGTTTTGACCTTTCTAATAAGTTGTCAGTCAACTGATATACAAAGGGTACCAAGGAAATAAACTTTTTAATAAGGAGGGCTCGACCCATTTAAGTCTATGTTCTCTAAATTTTGTGACGTAATCTTTTCCCGTAATTCTTTGTTTTCAATCGTACTGGAAGCTTTTTTCGCGGTTTTGACGTTATTTTTAGCATTTTAGTCTTTAGACTTTTATATATGTTTAGTTTTTACTGTTTATAGTTAAATTAAGTAGTTTTTAGTACTGCAGATACAGATAATTTTAAAACCTATAAACAGGGGTCACTGACCTCTGGATATTTTTTAAAGTAAATTTACGTTTCAATCGTTATTAAGGGTAAGATACCATTTATTTAAATGTTTTTAAGTGATTTTATATTATTTGATGCAAGTATAGGTTTATTTTATTAGATAAAATAATATTATGGCAAAAAGGTGACGTCACAATTATAACCTATATTTTCGGAACAATATAGAAAATCGAGCGCTTCTTATTAAAAAGTTTATATTCCTTGAGGGGTAGCCGGAAATGCAAAATTTTCAAAATCACCCTGTAGCTCAGAAACTAAGATGGCTGTGATGGCTTTGTCTATGACATCTTTAATTTCACATAAAAGTGACCAAGGTTCGCGAAAACCGCAAGGTTTTATTTTTAATAATAACTCAGTTACCTCGCCGTTGCAACCCAAACAGAAAACACTGTAACGGGTGTCCTGATTTCGTTGCAATTGCAGGGTACCTTGGTTATTATTAGAGATAGAGAATTGCGGTTGTCGCAGACTGTTGCTCCTTTTGATGAAGCAAATAATGACACTAAATAATTTTTCATAGCCCTCTTCGTTTCTGACATCCAGGGCAAAATTTTTTTTTTTATTTTCCGACCCTCCTCGTATTTCAGTTGTCTTGTAACTTACAACTAAATTACAAACTGATATTAGTGGATATTTTTACGTAGAATCTAGTGGTGTAGTTAGATTTTTTTAATTTATATTTTTGAGATATGAAACAAATATATGATTTACATAAATACACCCTGTATATTTTTTATTCATATGTTGATGTTTTTAATTTTAAAATTAAATTTTGCATAGTGGGCCATGATATAGACTTTATAACAAAAAAATAAAGTGAGCCCTTGTTCATATTTTATTTAAATTTTACCGCAATATTAAAGTTGTAACTACTTGACCCTCCTCCCAGCACCTCCTCATTTCCTTAAGTCTGTTCAATTATTAATTAATTAAAAACTGAACATTTTGGATCAACGTTACCGTGCTTAAACTCAAAACAGTGTCCAAAATCAGTATGTATCCATAATTTTTAGAAAAATATTTGATTTAACACGTTACAATAAAAAACCATGTATGAAACTGATACTTTCAAAATTTATAAACTTCAGTACTTAATAATTTTGGTTACAGTATTCTACACGGTTTTCTACTATTTAGTTTTAAATGAAATATATATATATATATATATATATATATATATATATATATATATATATATATATATATATATATATATATATATATATATATATATATATATTTAAATTATGGAAACATACTGATTTAGGACACTGTTTTGAGTATAAACACAGTTGCGCTGATCCAAAATGTCCAGCTTTAATTAATTAATAAGTAAAGAAACTTAAGGAAGTAAGGGTGCTGGGTAAAGTTGTTAAAACTTTTATACTGTATAAAATTTAAACAAATTATAACTAAGGGTTTACCTAATTTTTTTGTTATAAAGTCTATATCACGGCCCACAATGCGAAATTCAATTTTAAAATTAAAAAGTCTATAAATATAAAATAACTATTAAGTATTATACATTTTTTAAAAACTTCTATCCGTTATAATTTATTGAATAAAAATATACAGGGTGTTATATTAAAAGAAATTATATGTTTGGTTCATATCTCGAAAATAATAAAATAAAAAGAAATCTAACTACACCACTGGATTCCACGTAAAAATATCTACTAATATCAGATTTTTATTTGTTGCAAGTTACAAGACAACTAAAATAAAGGGGGCCGAAAATTGAAAAAAAATAAATTTTGCTACTAAGAGGACCATGAAAAATATTTTAGTTTTATCTTTTAATTTATTAAAAAGTAGCAACAGTTCGCGAAAACTGCAAGTCTCTATCTCTGGTAATAACCAAGATACCCTGCAATTGCAACGAAATAGGAACACCCTGTACCTAATCTCAACTTTTTTAGAGATAGTACCTTTATATACTTTTTAAATTTATATATATAAAATAATAAGGAAATAAGTTTTGTGTAAACTTTTTTTCTAATTTTTGTAATAATTTAAGATAATTTAAAATGATAACGGTAACGTCATCCAACTTGTCAAGAGAATAGGAAAATCGTATTTCCAAACATAATATTTTTACGTCAGTAAACTAAATGATCTATATTTTTATGCAGGGTAATATAAAATAAAATAAGTTTAGTACTTCTTAAGCTGCGTGTACATTTTTATAGTTACTTGTAAGGATAGTGGCTGGGACAGTTCCTACTTGCACCTTCCGAAGCTAGTAGGTGTATATGTTACGCACAAATATCGAAAACGTTCTTTGAGCGAAAATAACGCACACTACGCGTTATGGACGAAGGTAAATGACCAAACACCGAAATTAAATAGTTTTTCGTTTTATGGTCGTGAATTCATGACCGCATCGCGTTGTGTTTATTTTAGAAGCAACCACAACGCGTCCTCTTTGTTTGAAGAACGACCATAAAACGATGAATTATTTATTAAAAGAGATCACATACTTAAACACCTTAAAATATAGTAAAAGCGTCATATATTTTGAAAATAAATACATAACTTAAGATTTAGTTAACATAAGACAGAATATAGTTCAAAAGTTGGAAATATTGTTAAACATGAAAAAAATAGGTACTTCGTAATTTTAAACAAGTAAACAACTAGCAAAAATAATAGTTTTAAACAACTATAATAAGTAATTTTTATCTATAATATATAAACGACTTAAATGTAGACTGAACCACATTATTTGTTCTTACAAGAGCTACTGTTACATAATACTTGCTCAGAACGGCAATGGCATTTATTAGTGTTACAATAATGCTTATAATGACATAACACAAATCCTTGTTTGGAGCCTGAAGATAAAGCTGAAGCTTTTCTTAAAGTTAATGAATTGCTTGGGGCATCCGATTGATCAATAAAGTTGGAATCAGCAAAAGTAAACTCATTTCGACCATACTTTCGCTGCAGTACACCTTCTTTAGTGCGTAGTTGGTACATATCAGACTCAGGTACACTTAAAACCACAGCAAAAACATTTCTTGGCTATAGCCTGCCTCTGTCAACATCTGGGATTTAAAACGACTCACTCTGCTTGAAGTCAAACTAACAAATAAAGTACAAACGTGAAATGGTGCACAGCATTAAGGAAACTAGTTAAGACTAAGAAGAATCGGGTGTTCAGTTGATTTAAACCATCCACTTCGCATTGTGGTCGCTTCTAAAATGACCACAACACTTTGCGGTCATAAGTTCGCGACCATAAAACGGAAACTTATTTAATTTCGGTGTTTGGTCATTTACCTTCGTCCATAACGCGTTGTATGCGTTTTTCCACTTATTAAGCGTTTTCGATATTTGTGCGTAACATATACACACAAAATCAATTATTTTTTTGACAGTAGGTTTGTTCCAGCAGAATGTTGGAAACATGTTAGCAACAGTAGTAAAACGCAAAAATTGTTACAAACATTAGTCAGAAATCTTGGTAACAGTTTTCTGCTAGAACGAAAAATAAACAAGGCGTGCATTCTGCTTATACGTCAATACAAGAAAGGTTATGTTAAAAATTGTCAGTAATGTTTGAAGAAAGTTTGCAAACTTTTTAAACAGTTTCCCACATCTTAAAACTATTGCTGGAACAACAAACAATTGTATAATGTTAGAAACATGGTACTGCTGGAACGACAAATTTGACGGGCGCAGAATCCGAACGGTTGCAAACAACGACGTATGGACCAGGTTTGTTTACGTTTGATCTGTTGTCATCAATACATCACAGTAAAAGCGCTAAAATGCAGTTTGCCAAATTTAATTTTTCCACTCTAAACTTACTAACCACAAGTAGTTGTTGGATAAGCCTCTATATTAAAGAATTTTGTAATATAACTTTTTAAATGAATAATACATATGTTTTTATCATTTTTAGATATCATATTAAAGAAATATGTTCAAATATTATAAGTTATTTTCTTTTTAAAAAGCATATTTCTGAAAATACGTGATTATTTGTTAATCCCGGCAACGCCGCCCAGGGATTTTTACTCCATCGTAAATAAAACATGAATGAACTTTTCCTAAACGCTTGTCATTTCTGTTGGTTTCTGTCATTTGACAATTTGGATAGCCAAAAGTGATCAAATAAAGCTTATAATGCAATTTTTTGTGTATTTTCTGTTGTTTGTTGGTGATTAGAAAGTGTTTTTAAAGATAATATGGGTAGGCAGTGCTTTGTTTGTAGAAGGGTAGACTATTCATTTCCGCACCTCACTTTTCACAAGTAAATAGAGAAGAGACCAACGTCGTTGGGTGCATACTATCGACCAAGGTCAGAAAGTAAGTCCGCCATTTTCATTTCTCGCTTGCCTCGAACCCCTTTGCCTATTAGGATTGTTGGCTTAATGTTTATCATAAAATTATCATAAAATTATGAATGAATCGCTGAGTCCATACGTCGTTGTTGGAAGAAATTAGATATTTGTTTGAGGAAAAACAATCTTGTTTAAAAAGAATATGGGTATAGGGACAATACACATAGTCAATTAACCACGTAAAATATGTTACTAAAAAGGTAATAGCCCAGAATCTTTTTCCTTTTTTTATTTTCATTTATTTGCAACTGCTCCCTTTTTTATTGGCAATTTTTTCGAAAACCTTGGACTAAATTTAATTAGGCAACGAAACATTTACATTTTTTGTTTTTGACTTGATAGTGTAGCTAATTAAGAAAAAAACACATAAAATTTTTGTCATCAACGATTATAACTCTTCTCAGTATCCCCACCCCCTAAAGTTGGTTTTTAACTTTTTTAAAAAAAAATAATTAGCTCATAGTTGTAGCTCGGAAGGGATGAATTTTAGGACATAATTCATAAATAAACCTTATTTTGACGTCCCAAATGCGCCATTAAAATTTCTGTAGTAAATTTTTATTGTTTTTCTTTCTTTTTTTTCTTAAAAATGGTAATGTTAAATGATATTAAATTATAAAACCATTTATAAGTTGAAGTCACGTCATCCGCATCAGTTCTAGATTTATTTGATCTCCATTTTTATAGCTCCTGGCTATATTTCTTTTTAAACTCCTAATTTTTGCTTGGCATTTTCATCTTCGAACCAAACTTTCAATAACCGCTTATCTCTTTGACTTGGTTTTGTTACATTTCAAAGGCACTCATGTTTTCAATAAAGTTCAACTAAAAATAGATTCCCCTTGAAATATTTTATTTAAAAAAAATATATATCATAAAATAAACGACACCACTGTTATACTTACATGGCATGTATCCATTTAATTTGCCTGACGCGTCTACACTGCTGAATTCATAGAGTGGCCAGTGCAGATTTCGGTAGAAGTTGAAGGCCAATAGGTAAGTAAATAGATCGGCTAGCTATTCACTTTCTTGTTCTCGCTACTGGTACAAGTACTTACCTAATATGTTTACATTGGGTTGTTTGTTGTCTTGCAAGTTACTGGACACATAAGTTACATACATGCAACTAACCCATTAACTAAACCAAAGTATTTACATGCGGCTTTATAGTCCAAGTGCTCGTAAGCGGCAGACCTTCGTTATTTTGTAAAAGCTGAAAATTTATCAGCGCCTCCTTCCAACAGAAGTTGTGATTGGTTTAAATCGCTAAAGACGGTCATCCAAAACTGTCACATTGGGGTGGGTATTGTTAGTAATGGTTAGTTATTTTCTTTAATCCCTTAATAAAGCGAATAAAAAAAAAGATTTAACTAACCAGAAATAACCATGTGAATTTTGCATGACCGCCTAATGCGTTTCAAACCAGGACTTTTGCCGAAAGTCCTCAGTAACAGCTCCGATTTTAATAACTTTTTGTTTTTTTATATTATTTAAAATCAGAAACCTTTTAAAGGATGGAAATATTTAGTTGTATTGTTTAAACAATATATACCGAGTGTCCCTATCCGGTAGCTCATCCCTATATTTTATTTTTATTTTTCAAGATAATTGAATAAAATTTAATAGATATGTACATAAATATGTATTGTTTTACGTATTTAGTTGTTTTTTTTTCATTTCCGGTATAGCTGGAAACGACCTTAACTTTCTTAGTTTAAATGGGACATGCGGTATATTCTTACTTATTTGAATAGACAATTTAATTCCGAGTACAATGACGCTACATTTGCTACTTTCTGACGTATAACTCTACTTTTAAATCTAAAGTGCCATAAATGCGGTTGGGTGTTACAAGAGGACAATAATTGTTATCTTGTAACACCTGTCAATTATTGGACCAAATTTTTTTTTTTAATTTTAAATCGGCATTTTAAAAACTGGTCGCATGATCTAAAAACTAAAGGCCGATTCCGACTTAGTGGTCTTCATGACGCATGAGTCAGCTGATTGTCGGGGTTTTTTCAAGGACACGGGTAAAATCATATCCATGCACATTTGAATTAAATCACAACTTTTGGTAGTACCAACCGTTAATTTATGTAGGGAATTTTGTTAAAAAGTCGTCACCCATAGGGGAAAATTAGAACCAGTCCTGAGTTGGCGGATGGAAACGCACGAGTTTTAACCTCTTACCCATGACTCGCAGTTGTGAATCGTCAGGTGTCAAAGACTTTTACCCGGGCAAAAACCCCGGGTTAAAACCCCTAGTGGGTATCGGCTATAGGAAATACTGAATTTTACTTAGATTAAGATTATAATTCAATTGAGTTATAAGTAAAAATATGAAAAGATCAAAGAGTAAAATGCTTTTATTTTTTAAAAATAGACCAAAATTGTAGGTATACATGTTGCAGAAAATTGAATTTTATGTTAAAATTTAAAGTTAAAGCATTAAAGTAAAAAAACCGTTTTTGTCATTTTTCTACATAACGCTTTTAAACTTAATTACTGGACAAAAAGGAGCGAAATTTAAAAGAAAATTAAAACATATTAAAATTTTTTGTAAAATTTGCATGTCTTGTCGAGTGTTAACGCAAAACGTGTAAAAAAATTGACAAAAACATTTTTTGCTTTAATACTTGAACCCTAAATTTCACCCTAAATTCTATTCTTTACAACATTATCTTAAGAAATTTTGTTCTATTTTTTAAAAATAAAAGTACCTTAGTTTTGAGCATTTTTCATATTTTTACTTATAACTTGCGTTGTATAATACCAATCGAAGTAACATTTTGTATTTCTAGTTTTAGACCATGCGACCAGTTTTTCCAAAATGTCGATTTAAAATTCAAAACATTTTTGTTCCATTTGTCCTCTTGTAACACCTACCCTGGGACACACTGTATAAAGATTCTTTTCTATTTTTCGATGGAGAATCACCCCTAAAGTTTGTCGAAAAAGTTAGTGGACACCCTGTATAAATACCATTTATATTGTTTTAAAAATATAAATAATAATTCCCTTCTCTGAGACGATACTTATTTTAAATAACAAAAAAATAAAAGTTGGAAAAATGATCAAAATCGGAGCTGTTACTGAGGAATTTCGACGATTGCTTGTTTGAGAGCTTTAACGACGCGACTAAACTTAAATTCCATAAAAAAATCTTAAATAAATAAGTTAGTTATGAAGAGGGTAATTAAGTTGCCCAATTACATTTTCGAACCCATATTTATATGGACTTTTTTCAAAAATTTTAATATAAAATTTGCTTAACGACATTATGTTACACGCTGTATTTAATAAAATTTGCTATGGTTCTTTTTACTTATTGACTTTAGTTTTTGATGTATTTTAATGCAAAGGTTTGGTCATTTATAAAAAACGTACAGAAGAAAACGTATTTTAAATTTTATATTTGGCTTTTATCTTTAGTGAGAAATCCCCTTTCAGCTAAAAAGCACCTTTTTAAACAGAGCTTCAAAGGAACAACGGGTAGATAGTTTTTGTCTCCCCGGCATAATTAACGGTAGTGAGTTAATCCTTTTTATTCATTAATGTGTTTTTCGGATTAAAACGTATAAGGGAAAGCTGTAAAGACAAAAAGTGGAATGACTTAATTAACTGATGAATTTAAGGATTATTCTAATCCTTTAAGTACAAAGGACTCTATATTTAATTGTACGCAGTGGCTAAACGACTGTCGGCGGTTTTGCTTAATTATAGGAAGAAAACCGCCGTCCGGTTTTTTTATATCTACATACTGGGTTTCTCTAAAAGGTGCGAAAAGAAGCTACCAAGGATTCCTGAGGCTAAAATATAACGATCTAACCCAAATTACCTTAGTCAAAAAAGTGGATGGTTTCGAGGATACAGGGTGTCAAAAATATATTCTGGCTTTAGTTTTTTATAAATAATTTTGGTAAAAATAAGTCTATTGTCACAATATTCCGCTAAAAGTGGTTTTAGAAGGTAAGTTATAAGAATTTTCTATCAACTTATGAACTTTTGACGGCGCCACCTACGGTGTCTTGCACAAATTAAAAACGTCATAACTTTTTTGAGCTACTTTGTATGTAACTTAAAAAATATATATTCTTCTTCAACATATTTTACACAAAAAGGTAAAACTTGGTAAATGTTTATTACGGTAGCCGTTTGTGAGATATTTGGATTTTAAAATATTACTTTTTGTATGGCGGGGTCTAAGTTATACAGGGCGTTTCGGAATTAGATGCTGATAATTTAGTGTATAAATCTTAACGTGATTTTAAAAGGTAAAGTTTATATAAACCTATGTCCTAGATGGCCTAACTTTTGAGATACAGAGTGGTAACATACCCTATTTTTTTAAAACTTTGCCACCTTGTATCTCAAAAAAAAGTCTTTTAGCACATACATTTATTTAAACTTTTTTCTTAAAATCACCCAGGGATTAACACTACTTAGACCTGGTCGTACAAGAAGTGATTTTTTTAATTTAGATATCCTAAAAACGGTTGCCTAAATCAACTTAAATTAAGTATACCTTTATTATGTAAAATATGTTAAATAATAAAAATGTATCTTGAAAAGTTACATACAGAGTGGTTCAAAAAGTTATTTTGTTTTTAATTGGTTCGAGATACCGCAGGTGGCGCCCCCAAAAGTTCACCTATTTTACAAAATTTATTTATAAAAAATTAAAACCAGAATAAATGTTTAAGACCCTGTATCTCCAAAATCATCCACTTTTGGACTAAGGTAAGTTGGGTTAGATCTTCATATTTTAGCCTCAGAAATTTGTGGTACCTTTTTCCGCACCTTTTGGAGATACTCTGTATATAAAAACTGCCGAAAATTTTAACTAATTAGTAATACTGGTGGTTTTTACTCATTTTATCGATGGAAGCCGCCGTCCGGCGATTTTCCTTTTAAAAACTATTCAAAACCGCCGAAAAATAGTTAAACTTAATCTTACCTTATTTATTTATTTATTTAAATATATATTGGCGTTCATCCCCTGGACGATTTGCCAGCACTCGCACGGGTGGGAGTCTCCAGTAAGTCGGGCCTGTGCCCCTGGTGGCTCCCGAGCTTTTCACTTTCTAATTGTTAGTACTTATTGTTTTTTTCGATGCATTGCATAAATTGCGACTATCTAGCCAGCGGCCGCTACTGGTGTCGCGCATAACCGTCACTTTCATTCCTGACGTATTTCCGCAGGCGTGCGCACCTCCTCGACCATACGAGGACACCATGTGTTCAACACCAAAACGTAAAAACTTCAGGCTTTAGGAATCTTCACTCACAGCGCTTAGCCCCAGAAGAAAGAAGCCCCAATTTAGCGTGAATCTTTTCTCGATCCCCAAGGGTACAGCCACGCTCGTACGATGCCTTCAATCGCCTACCCGGGAGGTCTATGTAGACCTCTACGTAAACATAAACCGCACTACTCGAAGATCGCGGAAAGAGTCCTAATCTTACCTTAACACATATTTATTTTGCTATGCCGTAAGCGTTTAGTTTTTGTGGTTTTATTGTTTAATATTGAAGTTTAGTTAATAGCACCCTTGGGAAAAACAAATTGGAAGGTATAGCGGGATGGGGACAGGCAAATAAAACCACTATTGTTTTATCCCAACGTTTCGTGACTGGATTGCCACTTTATCTAGGGCATATAATTAAAAAAGACACATTACAAAACTATTGCGTCACCTGGACCCAATAATTTACAACGCCCAAAAACACTTAAAAAAATATTTTTAGGCAGAAATGGTGTAGAAATAACTTATTAGGAGTGACATCGTCAGCATTAAAGTTAGCAATTAAATATACCTTAAAATTCTTGAAAAGTAAAAAATTTTTTGTTTGAAAATTAAATAATGAACAATACAAAATAAAAATAAAATGAATGTATGTAAACAATTATTAAGAAAAAAAAAAGGTTTTTACCCATTTGAAATTGAACTCGGAACCTGTTCCTTACGGGTCAACACTCGTAACCATGTAACTATGGAACAACATGAATAAAATTTTTAAACCTTGATAATATGATTGAAGAAATAAGCCGTGTTTATGAATTATTAATCTTGTAATTTTTTTCCTTTTCCTAATATTTTAAAGTTTGTTCCACCCTTAATACATGCATACTTTAATTGGTAATACTTTAGTTTTAGTTCTATGAAACGTTTAGTTTTTTTTCCTGCCGCCCAAATATTCCTGGTTTTTTTTTCAAAAAAATGTACATACTTATTTTTAACTTATGAAGAGCTTCGACAAAATCTTTGTAGGGGTCAAACCTGTCTCCCAGTTCTAATTTTTGTTTGTTTATCAATAATAAAAATAATAATAAACAATAAAACAAATAGTTATTAAAGTTAAGTTTACTTTAACTATTATTTGGCGGTTTTCAATAGTTTATATAATTTAAACCGCCAGACAGCGGCATCTACCGATAAAATAAGTAAAAAAGCTGTCGGTATTAACAAATTATTCAACTTTTTCGGCGGTTTTCATATACGTAAATAGATAAAACCGCCGGACGGCGGTTTTTCTATCATTATTGAGCAAAACGGTCAGCAGTTGTTTAGCCAGTGCCTTAATTGTAACTTTGAATATTTATTACTATTTTTCCTTAACAAGAATAAAAATTATTTGCTTTATATTGTATTTTTACGGAGTGTTTGACAACTGTGGTGCCAAACTGCTATAGTAGAGTCCCGTTTTCAAAATGAAAACAAAATTTTATAGAAAACACAAGCCCGCTAATTTTTGTTTCTTAACCGTTAAGTAGACACGTGAGGTTCAAATTGACTACCAGCTTTGTCAATTTTGTAATATCTTTGAGAGTTTTTACACTTTAAACAAAGTTCTGGAGGTACTTTTCCCAAACCCCGTTGGGTAAAAGATAATAACAAAAAAATAATAAAAAAACCACCATTCAAAAAGTTTTACGTTTCTTGCAGCTGGATCAATTTGGCCCCGACGCGCCTCCTAGCGTTACGGTTTCAAGCAATACATATATTGAGTTGCGAAACGTTCAGGGAGTTGTACGGATGTATTGTTTTTCCGACAAAAATAAAATAAGTCATAAAATTTTTGTGTGAAGTCTAAAATACCAATATGCAAACCTCATAGAAAAACCAGTGCCTACCTCTAAGACCACAAGAAGAAACAAATTCAGACTAAACTTCCATTCCATTTTTTTTAGTTTTATTTTATGTTTTTAGGTCCAAATGTAAAGATTCTCTTAGAAGTAAATAGAATGTAAAAGATTGTATCGAATGACATATACTTTAACTTGAAATTACAATTAAATGTTTTAATACGAGTATTTTTTCCTGGGCAACATTTTCTTTTTATTATTCATGGTGTGTTATACATTTTTTAATAAAATATACAATGTTCCTAAAAAAAACAACTTGACAATAAAAATTACGTTTTTGAGACACCTTGTATATTAACTGATACAGTCAATAAAAAGAGTGTATCCAAATAAACATCTTATTTAAAGTTTATTTTTATATCTTTTACAGGGTCAAAATTATTTCGTGTAGAAATAGAGTTGTGGCTGTGTATATTTTAATACTTATTAAAAATTATAATATCAAATTTTTAAAAAGAAAACAGCAATTTTTAATATTTTTTCCAAACGAAATACAAAAGAAAAAAATAAGAAACGTTAAGACCCTGTATCTTTAAAACGAAGAATCTGTGAACTGTGGTGACCCTTAATTAATAAATTTATGTTAAGTTTTTTTATTTATAATAATTTTTCTTGATCTATTTTAATGTAACATGTCAGCCTTTAATAAAACACGCGCAAAAAAGAACTTATTTTAAATATTTTATTTTCTTTTATTTTTAGTGCAAAACTCCATTTTAGCTAAAAAGCATTTTAAATTTAAATAGAGCTGTAAAAGATAACCAATAAATAGTTTTTGTTTCTACACTGAGAGAAATTTCTAGCAACCATAATTAAAGTTTTAATAATCATAACTAAATTATCTCAGTTAAATAGGGGACAGATAAGATCAGTTAATGCCATAATTAAAGTTGACTTTCTACTTCCAAATTAGTTACTATAACTAAGTCGGTTTAATAACCGAAATGTTAGCGACCATTGATAGATATCAGTAGTGTGGTTATTAAAGTCGTCTAGTTACCGCTGTTAGTCCATGACATTATGGTTATTAAGTCATTTACTTTTCACTGCTCAAGGGACTTAGTTGTGACTGATATTTAATCTTATTATCAGTATTACTCTATCAACATTATGATCACTATTGTAATGTTAATGGACTTAACTAAAGAGCTTTTGTATGGTTATAATTTTCAGGACTTGGGGTAATACCTAAGCTTTAATTAAGGTAGCAAAAAATGTAGCTTGCTGTAATATATAAGCTTTAGTTATTGTTGTATATAGGCTTTAGTTGCTTTAGCAAATAAGTTCTAGTTCCTGTAGCAAATTACATTTATAAAAATCTACAGGATGTCTCACAATTAGTATTTTTCTGTATCCAGCTAACGGCAAAAATTATTTAACTTTAGCTTTTTACGAGAAATCCTGTAAAAAACAATGTATATTAAGTGTATGCTGTTTTTAAAGCGTTTTAATTTTTAAGGGTTACCGAGAACACACAATATACCATGTATCTATAGCGTGTCTTCGGAAGTTCTTATTAAATGGGAAACCTTTTTATTATTAACTTTACGAAAAAAGTGCCTCTTCATAAAAAGTCCTGCTTGATGCGAAAATACATTTCCACAAAAATATTTAAAGGTTGAATGTATACTTAAAAATGACTTGTTTCCAAATTAAAAAAGGGTTATATCCTAACTACGGAATCAAACTTTAAAGGATGATTTCTTATGAAATTTTATACAGAAAAGTTCCTATAAACATACCTCCGGAGTTGCTTCGTTTCTGAGATACAGGGCGTTAATTATTTTTCTGTCTGTTTTTTTCTAAGATCTTAAATACGAAGCCAGATACAAAAAAATGTACTACGCCAAAAGTTGTATTTTTACTTGCTTTATAGAAAAAAATATAAACCGTATAAAAAGCCAGTGGCGTAGATTTTTCTCCCAATAATATTGGCTGTTGCGCCCACTGTAAGCCACTGGCTTTTTTATGTAGTCTTTATATTGTTTTCCCATAAAGCAACTAAAAGTAAAACTTTTTAGTGTAGTACATTTTTTTTGTATCTTAATATTTAAAGAAAACGGACTTTTAAAAAAATAATTAACGCCCGGTATCTCAGAAACGAAGCATCTCCGGACATATGCTTATAGGAACTTTTCTTCATAAAATGATATAAAAAAACACCCTTTAGGAACTTTTCTTCATAAAATGATATAAGAAAACACCCTTTAAAGTTTGGTACCGTAGTTAGCTTATTTTAATTTGAAAACAAGTCATTTTTAAGCCACCCTGTACATTCAACTTTCAAATATTTTTGTGGAAATGTTTTTTCTCATCAAGCAGGACTTTTTATGAGGAGACATTTTTTTTTGGAAAAGTTAATAATAGAAAAGTTTCCCATTTGGTAAGAACTTCCGAAGACACGCTGTATAAAATACTTCGCAAATTTTAACTTTTTTATTTTTGGGAAAATAATTGTCAGAACTGTGTAAAACAAAAAAATTGCTACATTTACGTATATAAGAATGTAATCCTAGTATACTTAGTGCTACATACTGTTACTACAGGGAAAAATAAAACATTTGATAATATTTATATTTATTTTATTTTGTCAAAAAATTATCAAAAAACCACACTCTTTAAACAAGGCCATAGCCAGAGCAAGGGGAGCTAGTCAGGACTAAGCATTGCTAAAAATTCTTGAGCATCTACTAGACACTAAAAATAAACTACAAAAATGTAAAGAAAAAGTTGAAACTTTCAATATATGTATAGTTTCTTCCCTAATAAAGACCGTTCAATAACAAATAAGCTAGTTTTAAAAAATGTCTATAAATACTAATTTTACTACATATATTGTCAATATGTATTATCCTTAGCTTAAAATCCACTACAGTCTTCGTGTTACTTACACATTAATTTATATAACTAAAGGAATACATTTCGACGAGATCAAATGAAAAATTAAATACAATAATAGCAACCTTAGTACCTAATAGGAAACGTTTTATATATTTATATAAAATACAGGTTCATACAGCTGTTGATGTATAACTAGGGTTTACTAAGCCGTATTTTATTATAACTTA